>JAFBMS010000408.1:115000-120000 GCA_019788955.1 Albula glossodonta
ATTCTGGTTCTGCTGAGTTACCCTAAAGCACCACAGCAGCATCCAACCTGGGAATGACACCTGAATTTCCGCCTCATTTTCTTAATGATAATCAAAACAGAGACTCATTGCTTGCTGATTTCAGGAAGACAAAGTCATTTAAAATCAACCATTTCTGTCTTGAACACCATCTTTTTATGTTTCTTGTAACTATTCGATATGCTATGAATTCCTTAATGCATACATCATATTTTCTATTGAATTCATGAATCATGCGTATTGTACACATGCAAGTTTCAAACACCTATTTCTGCATCCAAGTCCTCATGGATCTGCACTGCTAATGTCCTCCACTAGGTGTCAGTAAAGTGCAGCTATTGCGGAACCTGTGCTCAGGTTTACTGAGGTGATCCAGGTCACCCCAGCACAGAGCCACAGGGGGAGACAGCCAACATATTTCAGCCCCCTTTCACTGCAAAAGCTTGTCTGTCTGTCCTTTCAAGTAACGTTACCCTGTTTGGTTTGGACACGGGCGGTCGGGAGCTGCCATCCTCTGCCAAGCGAAACCCCATAAAAGTATACAGTACCGCCGGACGACAGCTCTGGACCACAGAGCGTGAAACCCAAGTTCACACAGTGCTAACAGGGCCTGGTCCAGGAGGGACTGTGGCCACACTGAGAGACAATCGATGCCCCCAGCTGGACGGGCTGTACACCGCTACATGTTCAATCAACTCTGGTAGAGTACATTTCACTCTGACAGGGTGCTTTTGATCCTATCTGGACTCATGTAGACTCAGAGAGTCTGAACACTGCTGAAGATTTTACTGTGCTGGACAGTTCTTCTCTAAAGACCTGTTGACCCCCCCCCCCCCCCCCCCAAAAAAAACCCCTAAGAATGTGTCTCCTAGGTCACTGAAGATTGAATTTTAAAGTCTTGATGTAGAATCTGAAATGCTCTTTTCACTCAAAACCCATTCACTGCTTCCTAATATCAGTAATTTATAAAATGCAAATGTTTTCCGCCTGCTTTTCGTGCTGAGCGTATGTTGATCAGATCACTGTTCAGGGTGTGAAGCTCGAGCTCGTACGTGAGCTGTTCAAAGACAAATTTCCTGTGTAATTTCCACCTTTTAGCTACTTTTTTGTGGAAAATCACAAACATTAGCTCTGCTTTCCAGATCATTCTATGCTACTGATAAGGTCTGCTTGACCCATGATGTTTATCCAGCTAATACATCACATCCTGTAGTTTGACAGTGTTGTGGCACACTAAACCAATGCTGAAAATTGATTTGAAAAAAATTTTTTTGATTGAATTGATTGAAAAGCCCATAGCAGTGTGACCAACATTACGGATATAGTGTATCTATTCTTTTCATATAGTTACTGTGTAAGCCAAGAGGGGTTGACCAGCCAAGTCCCTCATCGGCACCCTCTGCCTCCATTTTGTGAGTATTTCTCCAGGTGAAATCGTGTAGAAATTTTGGCTGTAGAGGGCCTTTAAGCTCAGGTAGAGACGATGTTAAACAACGATAACTGTAAGTAATGCTGTTCCTTTCCATGCTCCATGGCCTCCATTCCTCAGACTGCATCGTGGAAAACATGGGTAGACCGCTGGCTGCAAAGCCTCGACATCTGTAATTCATGATTTTCTGCAGAGCTGATCTTATCACCTCCCGTCCCTTTATTAATAAATGATGAATGATTTGCAGGAAATGTTAAATATCTGCCGTGGGCAATGGCTGAAGGTCCATCCAAATGTGACCAAGAGGATGATGTTACACAGGAATGTACATTCAGGTGAAACGCATTATTTTACAGGTATTTATGGAAAGATCAAACCGCCTCCCTGTTTTACATTCACTGAAACATTCCCATTCCGTCCACTGAAATGAACCTTGATTTTCATAGAAATATACTAAAAGAGTTGGGCAGATACAATAGGAAGACTGGATCAAATGATTGATTGATGGATTTATTGATGGATTGATTAAATGAATCATGAGTAATTGCTCACATTTCCATCTTAAACCCCAATGCACCGCTATCGGTTCTCATGTTAAAAAATGAATCATTTCATTGTCTCTCAAAAACGTTATAGATGTGTCTTGTTCCCGTGTGTGTTTTGGGTTTTATTTTTCTTGAGGAATGAACCCAGGGAAGCAGGGACACTGCAGTAGTAAAATAGGTATTTGTGCGGTTCGGTAAAAGGGTTCGCCAGTGATGCTGGGACGGCGCATTATTTTAAAATGCATCAGACTAAACATTTGCACTCTGTCTGCACACAGACGAGCTCGTTTCCACAGCAAGGAGGGGTGGGCGCAGACAGGGTTTCAAATGCTGAGTATCCCCTCTGCGAAGTTACAGGCACGTCACATGTATTTACTAGAGTTTTCTTTCAAGTTATTCATTTATTTTCATTGGTTTCAGTGCTGGGTTTGTATGATTGTTATTGTTTTAATACACGATAACTTTTTATGTATTCCACCAGGGACCATATCGCAAACAAGAGGTGTGGTTTTAATGTTATCTCCTGTGTTATACTGTCTGTGCTTTTCTGGCTCTTCCCTGCAAATCAGTCAAATCAATAATTCTGTGTTGATGAAGCTGCATATGTCCATAAATGATTTGGCTGAGTCTAGACCAGTGTTTTGTTTTTAATATTTACTACGAGACTTCAGGGGAAACATGAGGGAGCGAATCAAGTGACTCAAAGAGAGGACTGTATCAGGGCAAGAGGAGTCAAATTTCACTCAGGCTAATGCTGACCACAGTAATGGTGCAGCAGTACTATTCTGGCTTGATGTGGCGTTTTTTTTTTTTTTTGCCTTTGCGAAAGCCTGTGAAACTGATTTCCTCCAGGCTGTGGAGCCTCCCTGACCGGATTGGCTCTCAGGTTTGACTCCGCTCCCTGTCCGTGAGGCACAGCTGCCTCCGTTTGTTTGCCGTCC
Organism: Albula glossodonta; assembly: GCA_019788955.1. Lineage (NCBI taxonomy): Eukaryota > Metazoa > Chordata > Actinopteri > Albuliformes > Albulidae > Albula > Albula glossodonta. The sequence goes on from JAFBMS010000408.1 coordinate 117,934, forward strand.
CGTCGTTAATCCGGCCCGGGACTCGTTAAATCATAAACGTTTTCCTTCATGAACTTGTTTTATAGAATTCCATGGTATAAAACTCTGAATCCCAAAATGCCTCTCTCAGCTTTTAGGTCAAGGCAACGCCAACAAGGCCAGGCTCAGACAGAAAAAAGGCATCGAAGAAAGCAGCAAACACCCCCTCTAAAGCAAAAATCAGAACGTTCACTAACATAGATTTTTCTTCCCCAATTTTATCTTCATGAATCATACCCTATATAACAGTTTTAATGAGGCAAGATTGTTGGTCATACTTTCCTGACAGAATTATTTATCATATATCACCATAAGGAGGTTATCTTAATAGTCTTGCAGTGAAATGTAGAGCTTATTGTTTTCTGTCAGGATTACTGATGGTTATGAATTTTTTTGTGAGGGTAAAGCTTCCAACTAAAATTTGAAAAAAAAAAACACTGATTCTTCCTACGGCAACACAACTACATTCATGTAATTCCATTATATTACTCCCAATAAAATGTTCTGTAGATCAATTTTTGAAGACTTTTCTGGATTTTTTGTATATTTTGTATATAGGTGGATCCATCGAAAGCAGCCTGTCTCCACTCCCCAACGGGTCGCTGCCGTTTGGCCTAATGCAGCATGAGACAACAGAGCCATGCAAATGTGTACACTGGCTCTGAGCTCCTGAGAATATTTATATAATGTGTGTCTGAAATATTCCTGAGCCTGAAATCCGCACGCATAGTCTGACGGACTCATGGGTTTGGCATTTCAAAATAAACCCTGGAAATGCTGGAGACCAAGCCTAACACTTTGGGGGGGGGGGTGCAAATGAGTTATGCTACATAATTGTGCATTAAGGCGATGGAAGGTGTTGGAACATGGAAGCCAGAGAGGCACAGTTCTTCACAACTGATTTACTTTCCTGAAGATTTTAGGGTCAAATCCCGAGTCGCCAGCAGCTTTAGCAAACACCTTGATTGTACAAATGAATAGTAAGTCAGATATAAGCTAAATAAGCCACCATGGCTAAGCACATATTTGCTAAGGATGTAAATAACCTAATGCTAATTAAATAAGACCAGTCGCTAAAGTAAAGAATTCTCAGTTGCTTTAAACCAGAACTTGAGCCAAATTACATGGCTGTTACATTATAAAAAAAACATATGAACAAACCATCATCTACTTAATGTAATACATGGGTTTGAAATTCAATGCTTGACCCAATCTTGTTTTATCTGCTGTGTTTTTATGCCGTAAGTCTTGGATGAGGTGGACATAGAATAAAGAAGCGTCATTGTACCAGGATTGTGTTATGTTGTATCAAAAGTGAATAGCTTCAGTCTGCATTTGCAATGCTTAAGTGTGTGCAGACTGTTCATACCCATTCAACCCACTTTCATCCTGCATCAGGGACTGAGGAAGGCTGCTTGTTTTACCCCACGAGTGCGTGTGAGTGTGTGTGTGTGTGTGTGTGTGTGTGAGTGTGTGTGTGTGTGTGTGTGTGAGTGTGTGTGTGTGTGTGTGTGTGTGTGTGTGTGTGTGTGTGTGTATAATTGTGTGAGAGATTGTGTGTGTATACTTGGGCAGTTGGGTTCTTGTTTTGCCTCATCAAACACTCCATCTCATGTGTGCCAGTCCAAACTTTGGTCTGGGTCGTGGTTCTAATGGAGAACACTCTGAGATCTCCATGAATCAAAGCTTTGCAAATGACCGAGGAGGGAGACAGAATTCCCCCCTGTACACAGCACAGAAGACCAGCAGACTGGTATGCAGTTTTGCTTTCTTCTTTCACACATATACATGTTTTGCCAATATCTCATAGCTTCGGTGGATTCTGTCTCACAGTGGCCCATTTTACACGTCTTTGGGCCTACTGAGTGTGTGTGTGTGTGTCCGTGTGTGTGGGGGGGGGTTACCCATTTGAAAGTGTGTGTGTGTGTTTGTGCGTGTGTGCTTGCGCGTGTGCGTCTGTGTGTGCATGTGTGTGCATGTGTGTGTGTGTCTGTCTGTGTGTGTGTGTATGTTTGCGTGCGTGTGTGTGTGTGTGCGTGCATGCGTGCG
>JAFBMS010000408.1:122500-135012 GCA_019788955.1 Albula glossodonta
ATACTCCCTGTACATTATATACTGCATACTCCCTGTACATTATATACTGTATGCTCCCTGTACATTATATACTGTATGCTCCCTGTACATTATATACTGCATACTCCCTGTACATTATATACTGTATACTCCCTGTACATTATATACTGTATACACCCTGTACATTATATACTGTATACTCCCTGTACATTATATACTGTATGCTCCCTGTACATTATATACTGTATACTCCCTGTACATTATATACTGCATACTCCCTGTACATTATATACTGTATGCTCTGTACATTATACTGTATACTCCCTGTACATTATATACTGTATACTCCCTGTACATTATATACTGTATACTCCCTGTACATTATATACTGTATACACCCTGTACATTATATACTGTATGCTCCCTGTACATTATATACTGTATGCTCCCTGTACATTATATACTGTATACTCCCTGTACATTATATACCGTATACTCCCTGTACATTATATACTGTATACACCCTGTACATTATATACTGCATACTCCCTGTACATTATATACTGTATGCTCCCTGTACATTATATACTGTATGTTCCCTGTACATTATATACTGTATACTCCCTGTACATTATATACTGTATACTCCCTGTACATTATATACTGCATACACCCTGTACATTATATACTGTATACTCCCTGTACATTATATACTGTATACACCCTGTACACTATATACCGTATACTCCCTGTACATTATATACTGCATACTCCCTGTACATTATATACTGCATACACCCTGTACATTATATACTGTATACTCCCTGTACATTATATACTGTATACTCCCTGTACATTATATACTGTATACACCCTGTACATTATATACTGTATGCTCCCTGTACATTATATACTGTATACTCCCTGTACATTATATACTGTATACTCCCTGTACATTATATACTGTATGTTCCCTGTGCATTATATACTGTATACTCCCTGTACATTATATACCGTATACACCCTGTACATTATATACTGTATACACCCTGTACATTATATACTGTATACTCCCTGTACATTATATACTGTATACTCCCTGTACATTATATACCGTATACACCCTGTACATTATATACTGTATACACCCTGTACATTATATACTGTATACACCCTGTACATTATATACTGTATACTCCCTGTACATTATATACTGTATGCTCCCTGTACATTATATACTGTATACTCCCTGTACATTATATACTGTATACTCCCTGTACATTATATACTGTATGTTCCCTGTACATTATATACTGCATACACCTGTACATTATTACTGTATACCCCTGTACATTATATACTGTATACACCCTGTACATTATATACTGTATACTCCCTGTACATTATATACTGTATACACCCTGTACATTATATACTGTATACTCCCTGTACATTATATACCATATACACCCTGTACATTATATACTGTATGCTCCCTGTACATTATATACTGTATACTCCCTGTACATTATATACTGTATACACCCTGTACATTATATACTGTATACACCCTGTACATTATATACTGTATGCTCCCTGTACATTATATACTGTATGTTCCCTGTACATTATATACTGTATACACCCTGTACATTATATACTGTATACACCCTGTACATTATATACTGTATGCTCCCTGTACATTATATTCAAAAAAAAGCTGAAATTTTTTTGGCTTGTGCAGAGCATAGCACATAGGGAGTAAACACTGACATTTTCAGTTTTTACTCTCTGACCATTTTCATAATCCAGCAGCCATAAAACGTGCTGTGGTTTGCTTCCGCGAGCTGCAAAAGCTCCAATCGCAGCTCATTTTAACCAAACGGCTAATTGTAGTGGAGAGCCCAGCGCTTAACAGGGGTTCTGGTGCCAACATTACCCCAAGGTGTAACTCATTCCAGAGGACACCAGAATCGGCTCCGATCCAAATGAACATCGACTGGGACGACCCCTCTTTATATCAGTCCCACCCCTCTCGCATTGGAGCAAAATTCGCTGGCAACTACTTTAACGTCAAAAAATATCTAAGAAATGGCTGTGGAAATAAAACAGGTTTCCTTTAAATGAAAGGGTTTTTTTTTTTTCTTAAAATAACAGGGGTGCTTTAAAAAGAACCCTTTTTGTTCTTTCTTGAGGCCATAGCCTGACCCCACTCCAATGGTAACACCTGACTTTGTGCATTCATAAAAAAATGTCAGACATTTTTGTAAAGATGGATATAGTTCATCTATAGCACTGTGTATCAGTCCACCATAGTTTACCTCCACTAACATATCCATCCAAAGGCATATTGCTCTTAGAAATACATACATACAAATATTCACAGTGTTTTGCCCAGGTGCAGTGATGTTTGGGACAGTGTCTGGCCCAGGTGCAGTGATGTTTGGACAGTGTCTGCCCAGGTGCAGTGATGTTTGGACAGTGTTTGGCCCAGCTGCAGTGATGTTTGGACAGTGTCTGGCCCAGGTGCAGTGATGTTTGACAGTGTCTGGCCCAGGTGCAGTGATGTTTGAACAGTGTCTGGACCAGGTGCAGTGATGTTTGGACAGTGTCTGGCCCAGGTGCAGTGATGTTTGGACAGTGTCTGGCCCAGGTGCAGTGATGTTTGAACAGTGTCTGGCCCAGGTGCAGTGATGTTTGGACAGTGTCTGGCCCAGGTGCAGTGATGTTTGAACAGTCTGACACTGAATCTTGCCCTTGCTGCTATTTCTTAAAAAAATCAGCTGGCTGCATTGTTTTTGGAAGACGAGTGCAGATTGTAAAGGATGTTGCTCTCATTGGAATGAAGTTACATCTGTGGTTTGACACCAATTCCAATGTGGAGAATACATTAAAAATACATTAACAAATACCTGTGTTCAGTTGGGCTGACAGCCCTTCTATTCATGCACACATCAAGACATGTGAGGCAGACCATAAGGGCCTGACCATGTCGGGGTTGGCGGGGGGGCATTTGGAATCACCTGTCTGGCCTCTGCTGTTCAAACAGAACAGCGCCCCCATGAGAAACCTCCTGCCCCCCCCCCCCATACCAACACTGACCTCATCTCTACCTGAATTCAGCTGGAAACCAGACATCAGGGGCAGGGTTCAATCAAACGAACTTTGTCTCTTACTAATTAAATTCACTTTAAACAGACTAATAATCTTTTTGAAAAGAAAGCATTCCAAAGGCCATGTTTTTTGCTTTTCTAACATTAAAACAGACAATACTCAAAGAAACCTAAAGAGACTAATTGCACGTTTGCAATTTGGTCCCAGCTTTGTTAACTCAGAGTGGCACTCTGCCGTGGGGTAAATTTAGGTCTGGTTTGTTTTGCCCCTGCTAGGCCTTCAACTGTCTGATTCAGCTAGTCTGGAAACAATCAACACAGGCATAACTTGGACTCTCAATTAAAATTAAAATGTACTTTTTTTTCCCAAAAACATAGTTTTTGGCAAGTTTGGCAATCACAAAAAAAACTTAATGAAGGGGAAAGAAACTGTGTTTTCTCTACAAAAAAAAGCGCACACATTGTATTTGTTTTTGGAAGTCAAAGTGTAAGAAAAATGTTGATCCAGTCCAGGCCATTGTCATGCTACATTCAATTTAACTCCTCTAACCTGATATTGAGAGAGGTAGCGGGCTGGCAAGAAACTGAAAAGCAGCTGAATTCTGGGTGCACCAGGACAGAGTTACTCTGCTACACTGCAGATATATGCTCTTAACTGTGGGCCAGGCAGAGAGGTCGTGGCACAGATCAAATGAGGCGAAACGACAGACGAATCCCTTCATTTCTGAACAGCGGATGTCACTGTTAAGAATTCAACGGCTCGCTAGCTACATTAAATTAAATAATCTTACATGTTAATGAGGATTTCTGACTCGATAGCTGTATGTTTAGTATTATTAAAACATAATTCACTATTGATATTCACTGATGTGCTGCCACATTAAATCCAGTGCCATATCAGAGCATCATAGCTCTTCGGGAAGATAAGGCAATTTCTCAAAGTCACTTATTTACTCTGCTTCCAGTCTTAAATGGCCCCTAAACTCTCACACCTGTTGGCCAGCGGTGTACATTTCAAGGATGTGAAGTGAGAAAAAAAAGAACACCCGAGATCCAGCTTCCTAATGCCGCCGAGACGTTTCCATGGAAACCAGCTTTGGCGTGTGAAAAGACGGAGGGAAGAAAAACAGGCAGAAACCTCAGACGGACTGAACATGTCTCCCCTCTCTGTAATACCTTAAGCTTCAGCACCCCCTCCCCCACACACACCCCCACACACCCCCCACCACCCCGGCCAGTGGCAGACATCTGGTTTAGGCTGTGGTGGTGAAGGGGGGAGCGGGGGGGGGGGGGGGGGGGGGGGGGGGTGAGGGGAACACAAATGACTAGACAGTTACTCAGGGCCCCCCACCTTAATTGATTAATATGTAACGAATGAAACACAAGTTTCCAGGATAAATAAATGGCTGCCATTCCCAAAGCCCTGTCCAACATTCTGCTTTACAAGAAGCTTTACAAGTTCCCGTTAGGTCCATCTGCTGTGTACTTAGCTACATCTGGAGTGGAGGATCCTCCATCACTGCCGCACGCAAACAGGCAAGGAAAACAAGAGCGTTTCAACTCAAAGCACCTTCTGGAATGCCATTGTCTTCTTTCTTTAATCCAACATAAATTACATGCTGAGAAGACAGGAGAGCAAGTCGCTCCAAGGTTTGAGGCCAGGACGCGGGCTTATTCGTGTTTGCAAACCCGCCAGGAGCCAGGGGCTCGGCCCAGGCAGCACTGCTGCAGCCTCCTCCGTTATGCGAGAAATGCAGCTCTGCTTTTCACAGAAAAAGCTATTTATACGACGCCGGCAGCCCAGTTCCCTCAGGTGAGGGATGTCGATTTACCTTTATGTGTATGTTACGATTGCAAATACCGTTCTGTTTTGCCTTTGCTGCATTTCTACATCTCAGACTGGTTGCAACTACAATCGCGAGTCTTTTAAATTACAATGAAAGAAAGAACACATGACTGAAATTTCCTTTCTTTTGCCACTCATATGTTTCCCTACCTCCTGTGTGAATGTAAATCTTGGTGCCAAGGCGAGGACACCAGCCCACCCAACCTCTCCCAAACAAGGATCCTTTAATTAAGGCCAAGCCATTCCACATCAATTATGAAATGGATTATCTCATTTCCACAGCCCAGGTGGGGCTGCAAAATAACCCATAAATGAAAAAGTTACAGGGGGAAAATGGGACACAACGGCAAGGACCAATAAACTCGGCCTGTCGCACACGAAGGTAAAATAAAATCGACACTGCCAAGCCTCGTGTCCTAACATTTTTTTTCAGCCTTTCACTTTCCCAGAATCTGCTGAATATCAATGGAAACAGCTTACTGGAGACAGAAAAATGCAAGGATTTTTTATTTTATTTTATTTATTTTTTTACCAGCCACACAAATGTGTCGGTAATGGCTCTTAAACTGATTAAAAACCGAATACTAGACTTCTGCAAATGATCAGCTCTCACAAAATATGTTGGTCTGGCAGAAAACCAACTGGCATCTTGGGGGTAAAAAAAAGAAACTAATTCCATGTTTGCACACTTTTCCTCAGCTGGCTTACCTGAATTTTTGATACCCATTAGTAAAGTCTAAACCAACGGACAAAATGTTGTATATTCTGCAAGCAGAAAAAAGGGACTCCGATGTTTATCCTTTGAAACAACTCAGTTTAACATTAGAGCCCAGAGTTGGCTCAGCTGATTTTTCTGTATGGAGAACTCAAACTAGGTGTTTCCCAGTCAACAAGCTTTTTAAATGCTGTCATCGCCTAAACAATTACCAACTGAAAACATAATTCTGCACATATGAAGGGAAACATTTGATGAGTTCTAATAATATATTAGAATATAATATAATATTCAATATTCTAATATATTAGAATATTGGTGGATTATATGATTTAGATTTACACACTGAAATGTTCATACTGTAAATTATGTTGTGATTTGTAAAGTGTATTGATATGCTTATACAAAAAGTGTAACATTGACATATTGTTGTGAGTATGTTTTTATTCAGTGAGCACGTCTTCATACATGCAAGCCTTTTGCGTTTTGGGTCAGGCAGGGGTGTGGGTCCATAACATGTGTAATCACAGCCTGCAACCACCAGGGGGCATACTTCCAACTGTCATGGGGATTCATTGGCAGAAATGAGAGAAGCTCTTGTACTTTGATTGCAGCACAAATGGACTGCGTAGAAACTGTGCCCCCTTGTTTCAAAGTGAAAAAAGATGGTAGGCTGACAGAATATTGAAGTGCTGTATTAAAAAGTGTAAATGCAGTAGGCAGTAATCACAGATTACATGAGGAATCATGCTGAATAAACAAACAGAGAAAAAGAATGAGAAAATGAATGAATTCTTTTCAAACCTCCACCTCAGGGTTTTATAAAAGCCACAGACATGAGTTTTGCTTAGACAGACATTTCTCAGCTGTGCTACTGTGGTTTCCTCTGGTTTCCTCTGTGAGGTGATTTTCATCCAGACAGAGCTAAACTGATTTCATTTGGTAGGTTTGATTGTAAATTTCACGTGGTGTTGATCAGGAGCGTAGAACTTGAGATGTAGTAAAACATGCAAACAAAAGGATAAAGAAAATGATGAAGAAAAAAAAACCGTTTTAAAATTAATAGACCCCAGCTGGTTGCAATCTGTCTCATTTGAGTTAAATTAATTGAACACATTTTAACAGCGATGTAATAAGTTTAATTTGATCCCAGCTGCAGACAGAGGATGCACAGTTTGACAGGAAAGCAGAATGTCATCAGCTGTGCCAGAGCCTCATACTGCAAAGCATATGCAGGCAACATGTTTTTCTTGCACAGAAAAGTAAAGAGGTACTGAGCCGAGATACATTTACGGTTAACAGCTCAAGTAAAGTTTAATCAACTGAATCCAGCCATGGCTGACTGAGATTAAAATCAGCACACACACCTCAGGGCTAACTGAGATTAAAACCAGCACACACACCTCAGGGCTAACTGAGATTAAAACCAGCACACACACCTCAGGGCTAACTGAGATTAAAACCAGCACACACACCTCAGGGCTAACTGAGATTAAAACCAGCACACACACCTCAGGGCTAACTGAGATTAAAACCAGCACACACACCTCAGGGCTAACTGAGATTAAAACCAGCACACACACCTCAGGGCTAACTGAGATTAAAACCAGCACACACACCTCAGGGCTAACTGAGATTAAAACCAGCACACACACCTCAGGGCTAACTGAGATTAAAACCAGCACACACACCTCAGGGCTAACTGAGATTAAAACCAGCACACACACCTCAGGGCTAACTGAGATTAAAACCAGCACACACACCTCAGGGCTAACTGAGATTAAAACCAGCACACACACCTCAGGGCTAACTGAGATTAAAACCAGCACACACACCTCAGGGCTAACTGAGATTAAAACCAGCACACACACCTCAGGGCTAACTGAGATTAAAACCAGCACACACACCTCAGGGGTAACTGAGATTAAAACCAGCACACACACATCAGGGCTAACTGAGATTAAAACCAGCACACACACCTCAGGAATAACTGAGATTAAAACCAGCACACACACCTCGGGGCTAACTGAGATTAAAACCAGCACACACACCTCAGGGCTAACTGAGATTAAAACCAGCACACACACCTCAGGACTAACTGAGATTAAAACCAGCACACACACCTCAGGACTAACTGAGATTAAAACCAGCACACACACCTCAGGACTAACTCAGATTAAAACCAGCACACACACCTCAGGACTAACTGAGATTACTCACTGAGAGACAGTCTACACTAGGTATCTATGTAATAATTAATGTGAAACAATAATTCACCAAAACAGATTTTTATGATTGATTGATAATTGAGTAAATAAAATGACATTTTACATTTGCATTATTATATACTGTACATTTTCAAACCTATGTTCTATTGCCATCATTGGCTGATCACTGATCATGGGACCAACTGTGGGAGGTCTTTATAAGAGGATCTTTCATCGTAAGACTCTGATGAGGGGCAGTCATGTCCGAAACGTTCATCATTTTCATTTAATAAAGCTGCAAGCACAGCAAGAGACACAGTGTTCAGTGTTGCAGAGTTTTTTGTTTTATTGATGGCATTTGTGCGTCTCCAGCACCTGTGGTTTACACAGTCAAGTGTGCAAACTCTTACTCTTACATTTTCAAACCAAAAAACGCCTTACTAGACAATATTTTTAAACCGCATAAAGTATTCAAAATATTTGGGTGAAGAGCCCCACAATCTCAGAGCTGAAAATCACAATCGCAATCAATCTGCAAACCTCTGGTTTTCAGTCCTGTTCCCTGACCACTCCTCTACACTCTACTTCCAAAATAAATAGAGCTTTTTAGCTTAATGGTGGAATTGTATGTACCAGGAGCATTCTTGCTTGTGGCGTGCTATTCCAGCCCTATCTCTTTTTCCTCACATAATTGACTTGGCCGTGGTGTTTGTCCTGGGTCAATATGGAGCACCGAGTGCATTCCTGGCATATATTCACGGCCCTGTAGAATCTGTGAATCTGCAGCTCTGTCCCTCGCTACCTCCGCGGGACCCGTCCCCTTCACCCGTCCCCAAAGCGCCATGACAACCTGCCCATGGTAATGGCCTCATTGAGACTCAACATGGCAACCCTAACCAAGGGTTACTAGCAGTGCACCACAAGCAGATCCCCCACTTTGTGGGGATTAAAAATTCTTTTAGCTTTTCATAAAACTGGGTAACACCATACAACTTATAAGCAGAAAATTTGTTTGTGTACAGACTGTATATAATTTTATGTAACATATATTTGTTGATGTGTAAATCGTTGTCATGATGTGTGTAAATTATATATATCAGTATATTTAACACTCTCAATTTTCTGGTCCTATTTCACATCATTGTTTTGCGTTGTGCCTTATTAGTTATAACATGTTTCCTAAACGGAATTTCAGATATTTATGCTGTTTTTACCAAAAAAAAAAAAACATGTACAAGAAAATCTGATAGACCCTCTGGGAGTTAGAACCTTAATGCTTAACCCTCAAAATATCACTGGATTCTGCTGTCATTCGTTGACTGCAAGAAAACATTTCATAATTGTATAACTGTATTCACCATCCATTTAGCAATTCTGTGTAACATTGATACATCCAACTTGGACAGAGAACAAAATGGTGCTGTGTTTTAGGCAGCTTCTCTCTCAGGGAGGGGCAGCCTTGAGGGTCCCAGTTAGCCCAAACAGACATTCCTTCCCGGGGCCTGGACGGGCCCACTGCGGCCTGGCCGAGACACAACCCGTCGGCTGGAGGGGGGCTCCTGTGTGTCTGGCCTGTTTGCTATCTTATGACCTCATGACTTTCCTTAACCGTGTGATGGGCTAATGACTTCCTTCCTACCCTCCCCTCCCCCGCCCCCCCCCCCCATCCTCAGAAAACAAGCGGTGACACTGTACACGGCAGGCTATAGCTAAAGCGGTTAATTTCTCCATGCACGCGGTGATGAAGTTATTATGAATTTTCCTTTTTCGGAAGGTGGCAAGACGCCAGCTTGCAGCACGGTAGCGGGGTGTGGGGTGGGGGGAGGGGGCCAGCAGTGAAAGAGAAAAATGAATGTTTGCCATCCATAGTGCCCTGCTTATGTGTTCCACATGTGAGCCGCTCTGTCAGGTAGCACACGCTTGGCTACACTCTGAGACATCACGCAAAGCCACAGTGAACCGTTAGGCCAGACCAGGCGGCAGGAAGAGCGAGAGAGGGTGGGGGTTCGGGGGGGATGTGTACAGCCAGCCCTCAGTCCATTTTTCCTTGAGTGAAACGTTAACCAGGAATGGTTTCCTTTTTGGGGAGAGGGGAAGCGGGCGCCGAGTGATTGGTGCTCTAGTTTCCCTCCGATGTGAAAATCGCTCCGTACCCATCCATCAAACCAGCTCCCGCAGTCCAGCCCCACGCCGCGCGGCGGAGGAGGGCGGGCTGATGTAACTGCTTCGGAATATGAATCAGTGCTTGTGAAACAGGTTTAGGTGAGTCCAGCTTTGGGGAGAAAAATGTAAGAATGTCTTCAGATGCATTCCTTTCACTTTTCCTTTCCAATTCCTCATGCTTTCTTTTCATCTGAGAAACGGTGACTACATGCCACAGACAGTATTACAGATGAACTAGCATTGGGTGGGAGGCGGAGCAATGCAGCGGTCAGGATGCTGGGTTTGTGTTCAAAGCTAATGATGGCTGCAGTAAGGATTCATGATTCCCATTATGGAGGAGCAGCACTCAGCTGTCAATCATTGACTTGTCTGAACCAATCAAAACTATTTTCTTTCCACAGCCAATGCAATCATTGGTCCACATCATTAAGTAGTTGACACTATATGTTGGCTCCTCCCATTTTTGGTTAAATGAAACCTCACTTCTCCAAATTACTGTCAGCTTCAAGCCTTTAGCAAGGTGGGTAAATGGATAGTGTGTTCAACTCTCAGCTGGACAAGCTGGTCTGGATAAGAGAATCTGTTACATTCTTGTAATGTAACGATTTGTGGACAGGCTTATTTTTCTCTGTAACTACAGTAACCGGTGGTGACACATAGTTCACAGGGTGAATCTCGTACAGAGCTAAGCCCTTGGTGAGTGAAGCCGCTCCGTAATGAGCAGAAGATAATAAAGTTCAGTCCCCTACCTTCAGGTCCCTGAACGATTTCCCGGCTGTCATAGGAGGCAGGCCGGGGCGACAGCTAAACTGGGTTACGGACACACCATTCCAAGGCGCTGGGGCCGGTGGGTGTTTGGATGCTTTCTGTAACCAATGCTCCCCCTGGCTGATGTCCACGTCTCTGCTCAGGATGGGGAGGTGGGGGTGTGGGGGTGTGGGGGTGTGGGGGGTGTGGGCTGCTCTCGACCCGCTCCTCTGATGTGGTGCGCTGCGGTCTGCAGTCTACGCTCAGGCCCAGATCCCTCCTGACAGGGTAGGGAGGTCAGTCAGGGGCTGCGGAGCAGACGCGTTTACCGCAAACAGCTGCTTGCGGCATTCCTGTCACCCGGGGCTGAGACACCCCCCGTCTCTATGCTCCCTCTTTAACCTAGAGTCAAAGACGTGTAACTCATCAACTCCAAGAAAGCAGCAGAACCCAGGAGTCTGACGGGCCCTGACGGAGGTCATGCATCTAGGCTCTGAGTTTCCCTGCGCGCCGTTCTTTTGTTCTAGCTGACGTAAAATGGCGAACAGAAACACCAACATTAAGTCTCACTAATGTCACTTGATAGATGAATTCAACAATAAGCATTCTATTAACATTAAATCACAGGCTTTATTTGCCATGAGAGCAGTCCAGTCTCCAGGTGTGTGAGTCACAGCAAAGCCAGTGCTTTAGTCATTGTAATGCTCCCATAATCCTTTTATTTATTTCATGTCATGTATCTTCTTTGGTTTATGTGTATAATTCAGAATGAGACGGACGGCACCGGCAATTTCCAGAATATAAATATACCCTATTCATCAGCTACAGCTTTCATTTATATCCTTCCAGTCAGGTGCGATGTAAAAAAAAAGACCTTATGCATCAAGCGATATTTTCCACAGCAGGTTTCATTGGGCCTGCAGTCCAACAAACGGAGGTAATACATCACCTCGCTCAACGTATCACCTGCTGCACTGACTGAACTGTGATCGCCTGAAACCTTCAGCAGCGTATTTGCCTTAGAGATGGCGAGCGCTCTGTGCGCCAAGGTCTGGCGTTGTCAAATTAAGCTTCTAAAAATATGAGCTATGCAGTGAATATAGATGGAATGTATCGTTTTTTTTTCTCTCTTCCTGGATTAGAAATCCAGCTGCCAGATCTCAAATAACGCACATGAGAAGATACTGCAAACGTAATAAGGGGTCAATCATAAATGTTTTTTTAACATAACTGATGTTAAAAAAACGTGATTCATAAAACATGAATGCCAGGGAACTGCCACCTGCTCCTTCTTTATCCCATTTCTTCTTCAGAAAAAAATCACATTAACAAAATAAAAACAATGAAAAATAAAACAGCGTAATAGAGATATTTTTACGTATTTAATCTCTCAACATTGTTGTGGAGATGTTGTCCTATGACATCAGGTGCATTTTGGATTGCCTCTAACACACTTTGTTGTCTCCTTTAATTGGTTCTCACACTTTGAATTCAGTGTAAAGTCTTGTTATCTTTCCAGAAGAAAAAACCTTTTTTTGAAAAGGCGAGATGAAAAGGCAGATGAAAAACGAGATGAAAAGGCAGTTCTTGTATTACGCAGACACCCTGGAAATGACGGTGCCTTATGAAAGCAGTGAGGAATATTACCTGAATAAAGAGCCCAATCAGGCAACTGAGGCGACCACAGTCTGCCCCTGTGAACCACAGACTGCCCCTGTGAACCACAGTCTGCCCCTGGGAAC
>JAFBMS010000409.1:0-134687 GCA_019788955.1 Albula glossodonta
TTTATGCTTAAAGTGGTTTGGAGTGTTAGTGAGGCAGAGTATGAGTTGTCAGTGATCCAGTCATGAGAAGTCAGAGGGGGGGTGCTCTATGGATCAGATGAACTTTTGACTACAGTTTGAGATCTGGTTTGGCCCAGATTGGACTGGACTGTTTAGTCCCTTCAGACAGGAGCTGCTGTGGAAGGGTGATTCCTGGCTGTTACCCCCAGGTACCCTTGTGCTGTTCTGACAGAGACTGTTTATCCTGGTGACTTAGTCAAGCAATGGAAATACAGACATAATTATCTCATTTCTGCAGTCCTTCCTAGTTTGTGTGATATCCTAACCAGGAGATATATGTTAACAGACTGTGTCCGTACCTGTGGGTCTGCCTAGCCTATATTGTCTCAATTTGTGCTGTCATTGGAACAAGAAAAAGGACCACAGTAACATTTTGGGTTTTCATTAAGAAAACAACAGGTTTTCTTAATGTGTTTTTGGGGCTCTTAGGTTCTGAATGACTTGGCACTTGCTCTGGACCTTCTGGACAACCTCAGTTTTTTCATTTGTGGCACGATACGCAGGGTGTCCCAAATGCTCTGGGCTTCCCTTTTAATCTCATGCATTGATTGTTTATGTGTTGAAGACAAAACAACGTGAGTATGAATACAGGGGTGGAGGTTGTGTAAGAACAGAGATTTGAAAGTTTGACTCTCTTCTATACCTGGCTTGTCTCTACCCTGTATTTAGACATACTGTAGCAACATACATTATTTTTTTTTTGCAATTGACCATGATGCTCTCATCATGCATCATGTCCACTCCATGCTATGGAAGACGTTTTGTTTAGTTTATTGTATTTCCAGTCTTGCCTGTTTTTATGTTTTGTGGTTGTAATCTTTTGTGATGTTGTGTGTATTTGTAAAATGAAGTCAGACTTTCTACTGTTTCTGTGGCATAGTGAATGCACTTCAGGGTGAACAAATGAGCTGAAGGCCGATCTGAGCCAGTCAGATTTCACCTTACATTTTTACAAAACTAATCATGGTACTGCTTGGTACTGTTATGGCCATAGTCACGGCTCTGGATCCCGTGTGCACATGTAGGGTTGCTTCCTTAAAGTGATGTATTAAGTATGTTTTAAATTTGTTATAATTTAAGATAAATAAATAGTTATTCAGTGGTTAGCTGCAGAATATTTTGGTGATGGTAGTTATCCTTGGGCTTGAGATGGAGTCATGGAAAGGTGCACCTGTCCCTTTAAGTGTTTGGTTGGGTCTCATGGGAAGGGGGCGGAGTGATTGAGTGCCAGCAGGTACAAAGTTGGTGGAAAATGGTTGTCTAGAGGAAAAGCTGAAAGGAGAAGAAAAGAGAGAACAGAGAGTGCCAGTGCTTGATATGCCACCACCTGGAGACCAACTGTGGAGGAAGGACTGCAGCTAACTTTTAGAAAAATCCAAAACTTTTGAACAAAGGAAAACCACAGACTGAGCTGGCCCGTCTAAGTGGAAGACTGCACAGTGGAGTTGGCCAAGGTGAATGAGACCTGGCCTGAGAGATACGTCCTGAGGGGTTTTGGCGCCTGGACTTGGTAAGCACCTTTGACTTTGTTGGCTGCCATCTGAAGTCCAGGATAAAACTTTGGGGGATATCTTTCAGGGGTCTTGGAGAGGTGTGCAAGGAATGTTAGGGTGTGCATGGAGGTTACCCCAAGCAAACAGAGTTCTATAACTGTGGTGGGCTTACAGTTGACTTCCTATGCGCGCTTGTAACAATTGGGGGCTCGCCGGGATCCAAGCTCTATGGATTTATATGATATTGTAAATCAGTGTGTGGATTACTCGTCTAACTGCTAGTTAGCATTGTGTCGCTAACTGCTAGATCCCTCAGTTAAGGGACTAATTAAGTTAAGCACTAATTATATTATCCATTTTAAAACTGATTTACAATAAGCATTCAAAACCTGTGTTTGATAGCTCTTTCCCTTCCTTCTCTTCGTATTTATAGGAGTGTTAGAAGTTAGGCTTAGCATTTTGCTAGCAAACTATTCCTGTGCCAGGGTTAGCAGTACTGGGTTTATTGGCCTGCTAAATTGGGTACATCGCCAGGTTAGGTAGGTTTCCTCAGGTGTGCTGGCCCAGAACTTGGAGTCGTACATGCACCTGTGGTTACAGGAACGTTTGCTTGGTTTTTGGGGAGTGGCTGCTTCCCCTCGTTAGCTAGCTAGCTGGTTCTAATTGAGCATAGCTGTAGCTTGGTAGGGTTTGGGTGTCTTGTTACAGACAGCCATAGTGTAGGCAAGGCTAGGTGTAATATTCTGTGTGAATTAACATACTATATTGTGTGGTGTGTGGCGTAGTTGGGGTGGCATTTAGGAACCGCTTGCTGTTTGCGGGAATTTGTGTTGCCGACAGGTGTTGGAAATTTTGGGGCGCATTTGCACTTCTAATGTTATGCCCAGTGAAGGACATCAGTTTCTGTAGTGCACATCAGGAACTGTGATTGCAGTGTAACTTGCATTGTAGTGTTGTGGTTTGTTTCCAGCATCTGTGATTTCACCTGTTATCGTGCTGGCCAGCTCGAGTTGGTTGGTGTCCTGGGAGGACACCTCACTTGGTAGTGCAGATTGCGTTGGGCATAGGTCCAGTTGTGCAAGTGTGTGGCTATCCATGGAACCAGCACCCCTGAAACACAGGGTCGCATTCTCCCTTGTGTTTGTGAGCAGTGTGGTGGGCGGATTGTCTCTGCGGTGGCTATGATTAGCCTGGTGTTGGCTGGTGCAGAGGAGCAGCTGGAGCTGCCTTCTCGCCGACAGTTTCGATACATGACAAACATGGGCCGAGGTAGCTTTTATGGTAGCAGGGAGATTATTTGGGGCGTCCGGGGCGTCCTAGGGACGGGGCATCTGGAGTGGCACTGGTGATGCCGGCGACTGCGCCCTTGCATGGCTGTGACTCTGAGAAGCAAGTAGTGCTTGCTAAAGCCTGTTCTAATGTTTATGACGCCTTTATCTGCCAAGGCAGTGTGTCAGTGACTGAAGGTGGCAAGGAGATGCCGATTATTATTCTGAGGGATACAGGTGCAGCTCAGTCACTGCTTTTAGCAGAGGCTATGGACCTGCCTGTCCCTTCCTCTCCCAGTCAGAGAGTCCTTCGGGCATGCTTAGGAGGGGAATTTGGTATGGTCCCCTTGCGTGATGTGTATTCGTGGTCTGACTTTGTTGTCGGCTCAGTTACAGTTAGTATAGTGCCATCCCTCCCTGTTGAGGGCATTGACTTATTGTTGGGTAATGACCTTGCTGATGCCCAGGTAGGGGCAAACCCAGTTGTGACGAAAGTTCCCTGTGAAGAGGTGGGCATAAAAGTGCTTGAGCAGAGGTTCCCCCGAAGTTTTTACAGCTTGCGTGTTGACTCGTGCCCAAGCAAAAGTCAACCACGTCCTGCATAGGATGTGGTGGAGCCTCTAGCAGGCTTGTCTGAAACTTTCATTAGCATGCTGAAGGAGGTACAGGAAAATCTTCAACTAAGTCGAGAAGCGTTAGTAGGAGCTCAGCGGGCAGACCCTGGTTTGAAGGAGGAGTTTGTTTTAGCAGAAGGTCAGGCTGTAGAGGCCGTGGCGATTGGGGGTTACCATTTGCAGGATGGAGTACTGATGAGGCGGTGGAGGCCTCCCGAGCAACCTGCAGAGGACTGGAATATAGTGGACCAGGTTGTGTTGCCAGCAGCATATCGAGAGAGTGTGCTTCGGATGGCACATGAGGGGCCTGTAGCGGGCCATTGTGGCGTGCGCCGAACCCTGACTAAGATTGGGCGCCATTTTTGGTGGCCCAGGATGAGGGGAGATGTGGTGAAATTCTGTCGGTCGTGTGATGTGTGTCAGCGGATAGGGAAACCCCGCCATGCACCTCCACCAGTTCCTCTACAGCCGCCCTCTGTTATTTCTGAGCCGTTCTGCCTTCTGATGGTGGATTGTGTAGGGGGTAGTAATTTCACGTAGGGGTAGTAATTTCACGTCCACTGTGTTCCAGGCAGTTATGCATAAGCTGGGTATACAGCAAGTGACATCCTCAGCATACCACCCTCAATCCCAGGGTCCAATTGAGCTTGTTTGAGCTTGTTTATGGCCATGAGGTCCATGGACGTTTACGCCTAATTAAGGAGCGTTTGGTGGGGAGTCAGGGCCCTGAGGACACTTTGCAGTATGTTGCATGTTTTATGGATAGGTTGCAGGCTGCTTGTGAGATTGCTCGGAATAACATGGCTGCAGCTAAGGTCCAGATGAAACAACAATATGATAAGAGGGCTAAGCCTTGTTCCTTTGATGTATGAGACCAAGTGCTGGTATTGTTGCCAATGGGCAGTGGGAAACTGGGTGTACGTTTTGAAGGACCCTATGCTATTCTGAAATGGGTGGGACCCTGCAACTATGTGGTTAGTACCCCTGGACGGCGAGTGAAGTCTTGTTTATGTCATGTCAATTTGTTGAAGCGGTACGAGGGGCGTGCTCCAATGGCTCCCGGGTGTGTTGTGGCAGAACACTCTGGCTAGGAGAGTGCTGAGGGAGCAGTTGAATTACTTGGAACCATCCCAGGTTGATGACATGGTGAGACTGGTGGAATCTTTCTCAGAGATATTTAAGGATACCCCTGGGCTGACAGACCTTGTGGTCCATGAGGTTGACACGGGGATGGCTGCTCCCATTAAGCAGCATCCTTACCGTTTGAATCCACAGAATATGGTGGAGATTGGGGTAATTGAGCATGGGTATGTGAGTGGAGCTCTCTGGTGGTATAAGTAGCCAAGGAGGGGGAACTCACCGCCTTTGTATCGATTACCGTAAGATAAACGCAGTGACGAAGACTGATGCATACCCTATACCTCGCATTGAGGATTGTATTGATCGAATAGGAGGGGTTCAGTTTGCATCCAAGTTCAATCTTTTGAAGGGATACTGGCAGGTCCCTCTAGGTCATCTTGCTAGGGAGGTGTCAGCCTTTGTCACCCAGGTTGCTCTCTATCGTTGTCAGGTTCTGCCTTTTGGTATGAAAAATGCACCCACGACATTTCAGCGTCTAATCAATTTAGTGACAACTGGCCTGCCTGATGCTGTCACATATATCGATGATGTTATGGTTTACAGTGGTACTTGGCCAGACCATGTGCGGGTGATTGCATCTCTGTTTCAGCGCCTGGCCGAGGCTGGCCTGGTGGTGAACCTTCCCAAGTGTGAATTTGGGAAAGGTCAGGTGACGTATCTGGGCCATCGGGTTGGCTGAGGTCAGGTGCTTCCTCGGACTGCTAAGGTGCAGGCCATCTTGGACTTCCCTGTGCCTCAAAATCACCGGTAGTTAATGTGGGTTCTCGGAATGTGCGGGTTTTATCTCAAATTTGTTCCAAACTTTGCTACAGTTATGGCATCTCTGACTGACCTCCTGAAGAAAGATACCAAGTGGGTTTGGACTGAGGCATGCCAGGTTGCCCTGGATCGTGTCAAGGCCATTTTGTCTTGTGAGCCGGTGTTGGTTGTGCCTGATTTTCAACAGCCTTTCTGCATGGCAGCGGACGCCTGTGATGTTGGTGTGGGGGCGGTCCTCCTCCAGGTTGGGACAGATGGGGTTGAGAGGCCTGTGGCCTACTATTCCAAGAAGCTGAACTGGCACCAGAAGGCTTATTCGACTATCGAGAAGGAGGCCTTGGCTTTGGTGCTGGCGGTCCAGCATTTTGAGATCTATGTGTCAAGTGTTGTGGGGGATGTTGTGGTTTATTTTGACCACAATCCTCTCTCCTTATTGGCAAAATATCAAAGGACAAATGCCCGTGTTTTCCGGTGGAGCCTAGTACTTCAGCCTTATGGGTTAGTGGTTAAACTCATAGCCGGGAAAGATAATGTGATTGTGGACGCTTTGTCTCAGAGTGGAACCTGAGGGGGTTTGGCTGCAGTTGTTGGGTTTGTGCTTAATGATACAGGCAATTAGGGCTTATTTAGGAGCTTCCAGGGAGCACAAGACAGGTGTGTGCCGTGCTCATGGCCCTGGAGTTTGCCTCCTATGCTCATACGAAGATATGGGTTTTAGGGATTTCTTTTCTTGGATGTAGTTTGGTTTTTTTTAAAAAATAAGAAAATGGAAAAAAAAACAGAAGGAGTGCATGATGGCTTTTGGCCAAAAATAGAAAACTAAACTGCATGAATTGTGTGTGTGATTATTGGTGTATGGGATTGGTAGTTTTGTCATTTTGGCTTAAGGGGGGGGGGACTTACGGCCATAGTCGCGGCTCTGGATCCCGTGTGCACATGTAGGGTTGCCTCCTTAAAGTCATGTATGAAGTGTGTTTTAAATTTGTTATAATTAAAGATAAATAAATAGTTATTCAGTGGTTAGCTGCAGAATATTTTGGTGATGGTAGTTATCCTTGGGCTTGAGATGGAGTCATGGAAAGGTGCACCTGTCCCTTTAAGTGTTTGGTTGGGTCTCATGGGAAGGGGGCGGAGTGATTGAGTGCCAGCAGGTATAAAGTTGGTGGGAAATGGTCATCTCAAAAAGGAAGAAAAAGAGAGAGAACAGAGAGTGCTAGTACTTGTATGCCACCACCTGACTAGAAAAACATCCAAAACTTCTGAACAAAGGAAAACACAGACTGAGCTGGCCCGTCAAAGTGGAAGACTGCACGCTGGAGTTGGCCAAGGACCTGAGAGATACGTCCTGTAGGGATTATTTAGACCTCAGGTGCGGCACCAGTTATGTAGGAACTTGTTCTATTCCTCAAACTTGGTAGCAAATATATATAGAACAATTAATATTATCTATATCCTCAAAAGGGTGCCAGATGATATGTGGATATTGCGCCAGATTCTAACACGGTGACACAAAATAATATTAATAGACCCCCCTTTCCCCTTTTCAGTGTGTGAAGAGTGAGATATCAGCACATAGTCTGATGTGGTCTCCACTGAAACACTGCTTAGTGAATTAGAGTGGGACCTGAGGCCGGCTAGACCGGATATTGGACCCAGATCAGTATGCAAAGTGTTTCTGTGCACCTGGATATATGTGGCTCCTTGCAGAATTGAGATGAGTGGGGATGAGATGTTAACCGCTGAAAGAAAAGGGGCGTCATGTGACTGCAGTACTGCAGAGCATTCACTTTTAAGATGCAAAAATTCCCCTCTGTATGACCATGTATTATTCAGTTCAAATTGGGTTAAGGGCAATTTAATAATGACAGTAAATTTCAGAAGTACTGAAGATGTTGGAATGCCAGTAAAATCACCAAATGGACCATTATTATTATGATGCAGAGTTAATAGTAATGATTGGACATAATCAATTAAAATTGTCTCTGAAAATGATTTGAATTATTAACGGTGATTAATAATACCATTAATGAATTAGAATGTTTCTCAAGTTTGTGTGGAATTGTCAATGTGTTACCAAGGGGAATTCACAACCTCAGACAGTGGTGTTTAAGAACATGTGCCCCATCTAGTGGTCAATGTGGGAAGTCCAATAAGTTAAGTGAGAAGCTGCTTGGATAGGGTCCCATTATCTGTTTTGTCAGGAGCCTCACTCCCTTCTTCTTCTTCAGGGGCCCCACTCTCTGCCTGTTTTCCAGAATTGAGTAGCATTTTTCTTTCTAAAAAAACATTAAGTACAGCCAAATGATATACTCACAAAACATTGACTGTGCCAAAATCTATCCTCACACACGTGGGCACCACAAAATGTAGAAATGTACTATTCACCACATGGGAACCAGAAAATATGAGGCTAATACGATTCCTCACAAAGGCCTCCAGTTAAATGCAGGTGAAGTCTATGTAGTGCAAGGACAAACAGATAACACAATATGTTCATCTAAACAGTCCCAGCACAAGGCACCAATTAAAAATAATGAATCTCATAAAATGACTTAAGCCGTAACCTTTTTTTTTTTCTTTCCCCCAAAAAACGTATTACAATATAAATGGCAAACCAAATGGAATTACCATACCCTTTTAACAATACAATTAGTGATAATTAGTACTGGGGATCTAACCAATTTTTGAAGGCTTTGTTCTATGAAAAGAGTGGCTACAGTCAATGCTCAAGTGAGAACAACACAGACAACCAGTTATAAATACAAAGGCTTCATTATTCACAATAATAAAAATGACAAAAATATGTGTATGAAAGTGAGTCTGAGTGCATGTAGATAACTTAGAACACACATAGAGTGCGAGTATGAGTGTGTTTGTGTTTGTGTGTGTGTGTGTGTGTGTGTGTGTGTGTGTGTGTGTTCTCTCCACAGGCTGGGTTGGTGTATATTTGTAGTGTGTGTGTTCTCTCCACCGGCCTTGGTTGGTGTATATTTATAGTGTGTGTGTGTTCTCACCACAAGCTGGGTTGGTGTATATTCATATTGTGTGTGTTCTCTCCACAGGCTGGGTTGTTGTAATCTCACAGAGGGTTGCTGTGATGATCTGGCCTCAGTCCTGCGTTCTCCCCACTCAGAGCTGAAAGACCTGGAGCTCAGCGACAATGAGCTGCAGGATACAGGAGTGAGAGCGCTCTCTGCTGGACTGGAGGACCCACACTGTAAACTGCAGAGACTGGGGTGAGTAACAGACACAAACCCCCTCTTTTATGAAGGGCTCAAATGTGAATAAGTATCCCACTAATATTAACAATGACTGAGGCTAAAGCTTACTGTTCACTTTGCATAGTCAGCCCGTGATTTTAAAATGTGTGTTTGTCCAAGAGCAATTTCAGTGTTCATAAGGGAATAAAATACTGAATTGTTACTTTTGAAAATTATTCATTCAAAACTACAATATTAATTACATACCTTCAATTATAGAAAACAAAGAAGTTAATGAGTCAGTCCCACTCATTAAAATAATGATAATAAGGTGTATAGAACTAATTCAACAGCCCTGTTCTTTTATATTCAGATACTGTAAGGTTTATCTTGGATCAAAATTACAGTACGGAAAGTTGGCGCAAAATGTTTTTACATATCCCGTTAGTTTAGGCAATACAATCAATGGCAGTTCTGTTCTGAAGAGCTGTCTTTTTCCCCTCTAAATAACTATTGATGATGGTGTCAATATTGTCTCAGATATTTCAACAGTATCAGTAAGGTATCAGTAAGATCTTTTTTTTTTTTTTTTTTTTTAAAATTAGCTGACGCTTTTATCCAAGGTGACTTACAGTTGATTAGACTAACCAAGGGCCAATCTCCCCTGGGAGCAATGTGGGGTTAAGGGCCTTGCTCAAGGGCCCAACAGCAATGTTGTTCTTGCTGTGGCTGTACTGGGACTTGAACCACCAACCTCAGGGGTCCCAGTCATTTACCTTAGCCACTAGGCTATAGGCTGCCCCTGTATCTTAATGATACCCATCCCTAGTGAGAGGTAACTGTAGTGAAACACAGTTTGTGTTCCCTGTATGGAGACGGATAAATCATACAGTTGTCAGAAGATTCGTGCTGAGATCTTCTGGTCCCCTCTTTGGAAGGGTGCACAGGGAAACTGGCTTCATTCTCCTGCTGGGAGGAAAAGTTGGAGATTAAATACGCTCTCTGGTGAGAATGTTCCACTTCTCTCTCAGAGGCAAAGGGTTAGATGACAGCGGTCTGGGGAGCGATCTCTTATCTGATGCTGTAAAGCATAAGTGCTGTTCAGCCCATAGGTTTGTCCCTTATGGCCAGAGTTTCTTAGAGAGCCCACCTCTTCCTGGTGCAGGTGAGATGAGGTCCATAAAGTTACATCAGCACAGCCAGAGGATTAAAGACCTGAATAGACTGAAAGGTTTCGGTTAGTGAATGCAGAAGAATGATGCTCAGACCAGCACGAGTCACAAGTAGACCCCCCTTTCACCTTTTCAGTGTGTGAAGAGTGAGATATCAGCACATAGTCTGATGTGGTTTCCACTGAAACACTGCTCAGTGAATTAGAGTGGGACCTGAGGTCGGCTAGACCGGATATTGGACCCAGATCAGAATGCAAAGTGTTTCTGTGCACCTGGTTATATGTGGCTCCTTGCAGAATTGAGGTGAATGGGGTTGAGATGTTAACCGCTGAAAGAAAAGAAGGGGCGTCATGTGACTGCAGTACTGCAGAGCGTTCACTTTTAAGATGGAAAAATTCCCCTCTGTAGGAGCAGAGATCTGATTTGACAGAATGCAAATCATCTAGATACTGCAGAGCTTTTTTTCTAAAGGTTTGTCGATCTTGGAGGATGTTTGTTTTAGCTTTCACGTTTACAATCTCACTCCCTAGTTCCTCATTTGCAAAGGAGGGTGAGGCTGGCTTGCCTTGAAAGAGCCAAGACAGAGTATGACCATGTATTATTCAGTTCAAATTAGGTTAAGGGCAATTTAATAATGACAGTAAATTTCAGAAGTACTGAAGATGTTGGAATGCCAGTAAAATCACCAAATGGACCATTATTATTATGATGCAGAGTTAATTGTAATGATTGGACATAATCAATTAAAATTGTCTCTGAAAATGATTTGAATTATTAACGGTGATTAATAATACCATTAATGAATTAGAATGTTTTTCAAGTTTGTGTGGAATTGTCAATGTGTTACCAAGGGGAATTCACAACCACAGTGTGAGCTTTGCTTGCTGTTACTTGGTTAAACTTAGGTAGACAGTGGTGTTTAAGAACATGTGCCCCATCTAGTGGTCAATGTGGGAAGTCCAATACGTTAAGTGCGAAGCTGCTTAGAGTTTCTTCTGCTTGGATTCCTAAATTGAGTAGCATTTTTCTTTCTGACAAAAACATTAAATAATAGCCAAATGGTATTATCACAAAACATTGAATATGCCAAAACCTATCCCCACACATGAGGGCGCCACAAAATGTAGAAGAAATGTACTATTCACCTCATGGGAACCAGAAAATATGAGGCTAATGCTTTTCCTCACTAAGGCTCCAGTTAAATGCAGGTGAAGTGTATGTAGTGCAAAGACAAACAGATAACACAATATGTTCATCTAAACAGTCCCAGCACCAGGCACCAATTAAAAATAATGAATCTCATAAAATGACTTAAGCCATAACCTTTTCTTTTTCTTTCCCCCAAAAAACGTATGAAAATTACAATATAAATGGCAAACCAAATGGAATTACCATACCCTTTAACAATACAATTATTGATAATTAGTATTTGGGATCTAACCAATTTTTGAAGGCTTTGTTCTATGAATAGAGTGGCTACAGTCAATGTTCAAGTGAGAACAACATGGACAACCAGTTATAAATACAAAAGCTTCATTATTCACATTGATAAAAATGATAAAAATATGTGTATGAACGTGAGTCTGAGTGCATGTAGATGAGTTAGTAAGAACACACATTTTGTGTGTGTGTGTGTGTGTGTTGTTTCTCCACAGGCTAGGTTGGTGTATATTTGTGTGTGTGTATGTTCTCTACAAAGGCTTGGTTGATGTGTATTTATTGTGTGTGTGTTTTCTCCACAGACTGGGTTGGTTTATGTTTATAGTGTGTGTGTTCTGTCAACCAAAAAAATGAAATTGAATTAATTGAACATTATTCATGAATTATTGCAGTATTATTACATACCTTCAGTTATAGAAAACAAATAAGTAAATGAGTCAGTCAAACTCATTAAAATAACGATATTAATGTGTATACTACTAATTCCACACACCTGTTATTTTACATTCAGATTCTGTAAGGTGTGTTTGTCCAGAGTTGGTCTCCTTCTCTCTGCAGGCTGTCAGGCTGTCGAGTCACAGAGAGAGGCTGTGATTCTCTGGCTTCAGCTCTGCGTTCAAACCCCTCACACCTGAGAGAGCTGGATCTGAGCTACAATCACCCAGGAGACTCAGGAGTGAGAGCGCTCTCTGCTGCTAAACTGGACACACTTACACTGCTGTAAGTACAGAGAGTTTCCAAACTGCACCTCATAGACACACTGCTGTAAGTACAGAGAGTTTCCACACTGCACCTCACAGACACACTGCTGTAAGTACAGAGAGTTTCCACACTGCACCTCATAGACACACTGCTGTAAGTACAGATAGTTTCCACACTGCACCTCATAGACACACTGCTGTAAGTACAGAGAGTTTCCACACTGCACCTCATAGACACACTGCTGTAAGTACAGAGAGTTTCCACACTGCACCTCATAGACACACTGCTGTAAGTACAGAGAGTTTCCACACTGCACCTCATAGACACACTGCTGTGAGTACAGAGAGTTTCCACACTGCACCTCAAAGACACACTGCTGTAAGAGCAGAGAGTTTCCACACTGCGCCTCATAGACACACTGCTGTAAGTACAGAGAGTTTCCACACTGTGTGTCACTCAGTCACTGTCTGTTCTGCTGTTCCTACAGTGTGGACTATGGAGGAGAGAGCAGAAACCAACCAGGACCCAGGAAATGTAAGTCTGTCAGCACTGAACACTCACTCCCTCCATTTCCTCTCCTCCCTCTCTCCCTCTTTTTTTCAGTTCCAGTCTTCACCATTCTCTTTTTCACACTCAGACAGAAGTCTGTCCATATATACAGAACTGTGTGCATGTGTGCATGTGTGTGTGTGTGTGTGTGTGTCTCATGGTCATTGAGTTTGGAAATTTTGTGTTTGATTACAGATGGTGTTTAAAAACATTCACCCATATTTAGACACCTATGCATAAACACACACACAAACAACCCCACATACTCCAAACACACATGAACACACTCACACAGAGGTGCACACACATACAAACACAACCCTGTTTTTCTCTTTCTCTCACACACACTCAGTCACACATAATGAGATGAATATTAATAATGATAATTAATCTCATTAATGTCTCTGGTCTGCAGATGGCTGTCAGCTCACACTGGATCCAAACACAGCACACAGAGAGCTGTCTCTGTCTGAGGGGAACAGGAAGGTGGCAAACACAAAGAAAGAGGAGCAGCCATATCCTGATCATCCAGAGAGATTTGACTGCTGGCACCAGGTTTTGTGCAGAGAGAGTCTGTCTGGACGCTGTTACTGGGAGGCTGAGTGGAGTGTGTCTGAGTGGAGTGTGTCTGAGTGGACTGTGCTTGAGTGGGGAGAGGTTCATATATCAGTGACATATAAAGGAATCAGCAGGAAAGGACGAGGTGCTAACTGTGAGTTTGGAGGGAATAAAAACTCCTGGCGTCTGTGCTGCTCTGAACACAGATACTCTGTCAGACACAATAACAATGAAACACACATACCTGCCCCCCCCTCCCCCTACCGCAGAGTAAGAGTGTGTGTTGATGGTGATGGTGAAGGAGTGTGTGTGTACAGAGTAGGAGTGTGTGTGGACCATCCGGCCGGCACTCTGTCCTTCTACAGCGTCTCTGACTCTGACACACTGACCCTCCTGTACAGATTCCACACCAACTTCACTGAACACACACCCCTCTGTGCTGGGTTTGGAGTGTGGGGATCTAACAACTCGATCTCCCTGTGTCAACTGGAGTAGAGTCACACACACACACACACCCCCCCCCCCGTGCTGGGTTTGGAGTGTATGTATCTAACACCTCAGTGTCCCTGTGCCAACTGGAGAAGAGTAAAAGTCACACAGACACACATACACACCCCTCTGTGCCTGGTTTACAGTGTGTGGGTTTAGCACCTCAGTGCCCATGTGCGAGCTGGAGTAGAGTCTCACACACATGCACTCAATACACTTTGACACACACTCTCATACACACTGTGACATATATCCACTCCAGCTCACACACTAAGCCAGAAAAACATGCTGTAACACAAATGCACACATACTCACACCTGTACTGCTACACCCACACCCACACACACCCACTCCATACACTGTGTAGGGTCCCTAGCAAACGGCTCTACCATGTGCATACGCTCACCCTGACATCACCAGTGAGCGCATGTTTTAAACAGTCTCACTGCTTAAGCCAGCCCATACGCGCTACCGTACACCAATACTGTAGCGCCAGAAAATCGCAAAGGGCAATAAAATTTAAGAGATAAAAGGACAGACAAACTTCCTGTCCTCCCCTTTTTTTCCTCTCTCTCTCTCTTTTGCTCCTGGTTGCGCCTCTGTTGCACCTGTTGCATGTTCGTTCTCGCTCGTCCACCCCTGGCGTGCGGGACGCAAGCAGCATTGCTCCAGGCCTGCGCTTCGTCTCTGAGGCAAGCGCTTCGTCAACCATCCTGCACAGCATAGTGCATAACTGGCCGACTTCACGCGACAGATCCACAGCCATCCTGCGTGGTAACACTGAACCACTGTTTTAGCTTGCTTCACAGCATCTGGAACATCCAACAACAGCGAACCAATTTCATCCAAACCAGACGTGCAAACTCGGACGACGTGCCATTTCAGAAAGTTCAGCTGCGGGATTCCTTCTCCAACAACGGACAGACGAAAGGACAAACCCCTTGGACAAACGAACTGCAGTATTTGCTATCCCCAGATAGCAACTACACATAAGACGGACACATAAGGCACTCGCATAGGAAGGTTCATGTTCTGTTTAATTACAATGTAATGCATTTGCAATATCTGTATAATGGTGTATAGTCTGTGTTAGGAACAGTATTGGCTCGCTAGCTACCGCTAATTAGCTTTATACTAGCTATCAATTATATCTTCTACAAACAGGAATTTATAATCTCTTAACCGAGATCTCTGCATGCGATCTCTGGAACGACTAACACGAACTATATATTTTCCTCCAAATCGCCACACGAAGCCGTGGAATTTGGATCCTTACTAAGCGCCGTGCACGTTACCGACACGTGTAAATACATACAGACGGGAACGCGCCCATTGTTCCCAACTCATGCATGCACGCACACACATACACACACACACGCATACACAATTCCCTTAGCTGATAGAAACTGTTTAGTTTGAGTTTCACTGTTGTTTAATAAATATATTTTATTAAACCTTGTGTCTGTATTGATATTGTAAGAACACGAACCGAGGCCAAATCAATCTGAACGTAATGCCTTCAACCATTATGAATAAATAGTTGTTGTATCTTTAATTATAGATTAGAGTGTCAATAATTACGGTTCATAATTATCAGAAATGAGACTGATTTCCACATGAGTCTACTAAGGGTAAAACCTTGGTACACTTACGTTTATTTAGATTATTAATATTATTTTGTGTCGCCGTGTTAGAATCCGGCGCAATATCCTCATATCATCTGGCGCCCTTTTGAGGATATAGATAATATTAATTGTTCTATATATATTTGCTACCAGGTTTGAGGAATAGAACAAGTTCCTACATAACTGGTGCCACACCTGAGATCTAAATAATCCCTACAACTGTAAAATACATGCACACGCACACACTCACTCCATACACTGCAAACACAGTAAAAAAAGACTGTATTTGAAGTTGACACTTCCACCCACACATAAACACACACACATACACTCCGACAGACACACATGCACACACTCTCTTACACACGCACCTATACATACATAGACACACACACACCAAAAAATGCATGTTCACTCACAAACACAATCGTACACATGCACACAAGTATTGTATGTATTTTTTTAACATATAGGTAGGAGTAGAGGTAGGAGAGAGACACGGTTTCAGATGTCTCCAGTTTACCTCAGTACAAGTTCAATCCTGTATATAACAATATGGCTTTTTAGCAGGTTCATTTGAAGAACTATTGTGTAATCATGTTTTATTTTATTACAATACAATTGTATTATAATTGGTAAAGGTGTATGTGTGTTATTCTTTTGATGTAGGACATGAATATCACACACAACCCCCTGAACCCAACACCAACTGTACCAAAGAGAAACAGCCCTGACTGTGCTGTGAACAAAAACAGTAGGGAATTAGTGTCTCTGTGGAGCCTTAGGCCTGTACATGCTTAATAGCAGGGTCAGAGGGGACTCTTTAGGGAGCTTCACTTACTGCTCAGCTCTTAGGCTAGTGTAGTCCACTATGCCATCACTGATATGGACCCCTCCGACATTAGTGCATTCACTGTCAATTAATGAATATGTTCAGTAAAACAATACATTTTTAAAACAGCTTTATAGATCCATTATGTATGCCCACTCTGGGGGGTTGGGGGGGTTGTTGGCGATGGTACCTATCCCAGCATGAACTGGGCAAGGGGCAGGGAGACACCCCACAGATGAGCACTTCCAAAACCCAGGCAAAAACATGCAAGCTCAACACAGGGACTGCTGCCCATTGTGCCTGCCCACTGAAACTTTGAGGCCACAGTGCTAACCACTGAGCCACCATGCTGCCTGCAAATGGTACAGCTCAGTATATATTTCATAGTCTTGTGTCTCATTTGCAACCCTGAAATGCATCAGTTAAACATGTTATTTAATCTGACAAACATATTTCAGTAGTGTAGTGTAATGGTTATGTTGCAGCAGGTCAAACTTAGTGATGCAGGGTTTGATTCTCAGGCAGGCACTGCTGTTGTACCCTTAAGCAAGGCATGTGACCCAGATTGCTCCAGTAAACATCCAGCTTTATAAACAGAAGTTTCTATGCTTTAGGGCACCTGCTAAACAAAACTAAGTCATAACTGTCATGACAACACATTTTGTCTTGTGCCATTGAGGACAAGACTCAATGTCATACAACAATTTCAGGTATCTGTTCTTCCAAATATTGTAATGAATTGTACTGATAATGTGCTGGTCCATAACAGACAGTTAAGAATATATATATATATATATATATATATCAATCAGAAGAGACTGGTCCATAAAGGAGAGGGGGGGGGTGCTCCTCCCCTGTTTTTGACAGGAAAGAGGAAGACAATTTTTATATATATGTATATATATATATATACACACATATGGGTACAACAGGTACAATATTGGGTACAATAATCCGTATATATTTTTTCAACTCTGAAAAATGAAAATGTCTCAAAAGCAATCTCTGAGTCCATCAGGTGAGGAACAACACTTCTTGTCTTTCATAGGAACGGGCAGTCAGAATAGCTCAGTGCATTCCATTTTTCGCTCACTCAGCCTGCGATTGGCCAGTTTGAAACAATTAGTATGACTGTCTGGAAACGCTGCTCCGTTAATTGACATTTTGGAACAATTAAGACAGTGTCGAAACGCTGCACCTTTAATTCACACTTTGAAACAATTAGTAAGACGGTCTCTTACTAATTGTTTCATCGGTCACTCCCACTGAGTCAGAGCATCAGTACATTTTCAAGCATAATTGTGTCAACTGTTTCAGAAGCCTCGGTTTCGCCATCAGTAGCGAAAACCTCATCCCATTCTTTATTTACATAAATACATCATTTATCATTATGGAGGATAATAAAGGGCTTACTCTGCTTCCTTGAGGTGTTCCATTTTCAACCACAAATTTTGAATAGTTCTTTCCTATTCTGACTTGTATTAATCTTCCTTGTTAAAAACCTTGACCCATCTATATATCAGACCTTTTATACCTAATTTAGTAGTAATGTGACTAACAATCCTTCTCTCCACCTGGAATCAGAGGCAGAAACACAAGGAGTTTAAATACAAAACCAATGAGGACTTAACAGGGAATACATGGGCAAACTGGCAGGTGAAATGGGGCAGATAACAATGAAACCATCAAGCGGGGAACAGAGGGTGGAGCAAACACAAGGGAAACGTAAGCACATGGCACAGAGACGGGGAAAACATGGAAAAATAACAAAAACAACGCAAAAAGCTGGCCAATTTGACAGCGTACTGACACATATATTTACAAATAATTTTCAAAAGATACTGATATAAGAATTACATGACATTAAAATGTAAACAGTCTTGGTGCTCCTCACACATCTACTATCTATCTGATATTTCATGTTTTTTGGGGAGTCCCCAACTGAAATGTGTTTGATAACATTACAAGAACATAACCACAGCCATGTGTACAATCAATTTAAGCCAAATATGCAGCCAATTAAATCTGTAAGTATCCTAAATATTTTATGGAACTTATACTGAATGAATATTGTTGAGTTTTGTTTTGTGAATGTTTTAAATATGTAAGATTCCATGTATAAACACAAATATAATGTGAAATATGAACTCAAATAATGAAACAGTGACAAACAATTCAGTTTTTGCTTTGCTGAAGCTTTATTAAAGAGCAGAGACAGAGATGCAACCAATCAGGACAGGAAAATCAACCAAGTTCCCAACACCAGCGTTCAGACATTTTATACATAACACACTTCAGGTCCATGTACTCATAAGAACTGTTCATCTTTTGTCAAAAGCATGTTTAGCAAATTAAAATAAAGTTTTTATTATATAAAATGTTTTCTTAAATATGTTAGAGAAGCATTTCAAATTCTTTTTACATTTTTGATTATTTTGTAAAACATCTGGATTAAAAATTCTTCGTTTTTGGAGACCCTAGGGGGAGCATCCAGTAAGGAACATTATGATAGTTTTGTTTCACATTCGGTTTTAAGTTTTTAAGAATGTTGTTTTGAATTTTATTTTTAAGTATGTATTTTGTATAATACAAGAGACCTTTGACTGAGTGTTTTACATTGCAAAAACTGGTGCTGCCCTGCTGAAGAAAGATAGGAGTTAAGCCTGATAAAATAACCAGTCTCATTTCTCTCAAGCAGCCACTCCATGCAGGGCACCTGCAAGTGTGTGAACAGAGTATATGCTGGTCTCATGTTCCTTTGACATCATGGGCAGTGTATCATTTTGATGCTTCTGCAGTGTTAAAAGAAGCGAGGGCTCATCATTACAAGAATATGAGTCATTTGGTCCAACCCCTGAGCTGGTGGGACAGGTTCAGAAAGCTGGTTAGTTTGGCTCAGGGTGGGGAAAAAGGGAGGAAAGTCAAAAACGAGAGAACAGAACACATTTAAAACAATGTTTGCTTGCCAATAACATATAAAAGTATCAGAGAAAACAATGTTGTACTGTTAAGTTTGTAAGAATTGAATGGCATATACAGTTAAAGAGCAAAATGTATTTTTGGACACAATTTCAGATATTGTCTGATTTCCCTTGGTGCATGTTTATGAGATATGTCAAACAGGAGGAAATGATGGGATGGTTTGTCTGCGTCGATCACGACGAGGAGGACCTATAAAGATAAAATGGAAATTCAGCAAAGTAATGCTTCATTACTATCTCTGGGTCTGTTCATTACTGTTTCCCCCCTTCTCTGTGTATCTGTTCCTCTGGATGTTTAACAGTCAGTCTATGACATACACTTAACCCTGACTTAACCCTTTCCACTTTGGTCCCATGGATAACAATTTCTGTGTTTGTACCAGTTTCATATAAATGTTATTACCTCAAAAACTAGTGCATGGTTGAAGACTGAAATAATAGAAGAGGATTATGATTTAATTATCATTCAGTAATTTATTATTATTATTATTATTTAATAATTCAGAATTGAACACATTTTTATTAGAGTTCATACATACATACAATGTGTGTATACTATACAAAATAAAGATCATTTAGATTTGAAATACCTGTAGATGTTTTTATAAAATTTTGTAAATTGGCAATATGTTTTTGCACTGACACAAGGTAATTCAGGACCGGCCGATGACTGAATTCAGTCACTGTAAAGTATGTATGTCCCAGTACATTTTTTCAAAAACTGTATGTAACCACCTCAATTTCTGCCTAATATTATACATAAAAACAATGTGTGGTCGGGTCTTTTTAACCCCCCTTCACGAAACCATAGAATATATGATGCTTTCCCTACAGTGTCATATGTGGGTTCTCTTGCAAGCTTTTACATTGCCATTCTATGTTACCGTTGTACTCCCAATGAGCTCTGGGCTCCTGTAAGGTGCATGTACCATTGCACTCATGGGTGTCCCTTCAACTGTCATCATTAATGCACCTTCATGGTGCTTAAAGATAAGGACCACACTTATAAAACTAGAATGTCCATCTTTGATTCTGATAATCAGCACTGGTGGTATCAGATGTCTGCTGAAAGCAGGGTCATGCTTTGGCAGTCATTGTTGAGTCTTTGAATAGTGACATCCTGGTTAATCCAGAAGACACCAAGATGACAGTCCCATCCTGCCTCTGTTTGTCTGTTAGGAGTTGCATGTGTCCACTAGATATGTGAATATTCTCTCTATATGTGCTTATGTCAAAGAGACCAGACTAACAGTGAAACCCTCTCCCTAAGTACAGATGTGAGGGCGCCAGGAGGTGTGCTAACATGACGGCTCTATGGTGACACCAGGCTACACATATTCAGGTTGTTCACATAACTATAGAATAGCCTTGACAGATCCACAAATGTGCAGTTCTTCATTCCATTTCTTTCTGGGTCACATTCAAGTATTAGGCTAAGGCTGGGTATTGACATACTGTCTGTTGATACCAATATTTATCAATAGTATCTAGTTAATGTTTTCATTGTTTTTTTTTGGTCCTACTTTTAGTGTAAACATTTAACGAGAAAATCCTACAAATCTAAAACATAACATAAATAACACTAACAAGCAAAGATTAATCTCCTTTAGTGTATAATATTTCAACAGATTATTTCCTGTAAAAAGTAAATGACATAAATATATAAGCTGAGTCAACTCAGGGACCAGTTTGGCTGTAACCAAATTGAAGCTACGCTGGCCTAAGAGTCTATAAAAATGAAGCAGCTCTGGTCTGAGATGCTCAGAACAAACTGAAGCTGTGTGGGTCGTAGCGGCTGCAAAAAGAAGACGATCTGGAGTATGAAGCTATAACAACAGTCAAGGCAATGCTAAACCAAGAAGCCTGTAGCATTACTGGTCTTCCTACTCTACTTCCTCATGTGGAGAGGAAAACTGTTATTTTCAACCAGTGTCAATATCACTGTCCTGCAAGAAAGTGTTTACAGTATGATTTTATGGGGCAAAAACTGGACACATAAACAAGCTATCCATTTCTAGAATGCACTCCTTAAACCCATGATGGAGATTTACTCAAAAGAGGAGGAGCTATGTATCATCTGCACAAAGTCAACACGCTAAGCTACTAGAAGTGATCCCTGCGATCAGCTGATAAGTGATGAGGCTACTTTGGTTTGTGACAACAGTTGTAATTCAGATAGATAACATGTTTTAGAAGCATTTTATGAAATCAAATGTTTAGTGACAACCTATGTTTAACGTTTTGTCATTTAGTTTATACTGAGAGTTGATAAATAAGGTTGGTATTGATAGAAAGTGGAGTGTCTGAACCAGTTTACAGTTAAACATGTTAAACCTAGGTGCTAACCAGCTGTTAGAGTGGTACTTCTCTTTGGTGAATGTGTCTGAGACCCAGGTCGATATAGCTTGGCTAAGGTATAAAAAGGGTTATGCCTCACCCATGATGTGTTTATGGAGTGCACTGGCATGACGTAACCAGTGTTCACCAATGAAGGAGACTCCTTTTGGTGACTGTGTTGAGGGAAGCTGTGGGCCATTTCAACAATCTCTTAATTGGGAAGCAGCACATTTTCACTACACTTCGCTAGACCAGAGAAGTTACTAACTAGCAAATAATAAATCCAAACCATGGGTAAGAATGGATAGGCCCAAAGTCATACTGTTCCCTCTGTTATTACTTAAAGAAATTTGTATTACTTTTCCGGTAAACCACCTTTTGACTGTTGCCCAATTAGCAGCACGGTCTGCTTATTTTTGGCACCAAACTCCTATCGTGTGCTTTCTGCCATTCCATCAGCACCAACCCTTGGCTTGCGGTGTCACCATTGACAGACTGCAAACTAGCTAGTCGGAATGATTTATTAAAGACTATTCTGGAGAGTCTGACAGTGCATAACGCCATTCTGTCAACTAAACATTTTTAGTTAAACTGTAAAAATGTAGTCTCTCTGTCAAGCTGATCCTGCTCTGGATTGGTATTCTCTGTCTTTACCCATGACTGTGCCTGCCCATTGTCCATTGTCCCTTAATTACGCTGTCATAGCCCTATTCTCCCTGGACTTCTCCTTATTGCACACAGGTATCTCTTTCTTTCAGATTCTCTTCTTTCTTAACGTTCTTCAATCTCCTCAGTCCTCACCCTCTCCTCTCTCAAACTTCTCTCTCTACATCCTACTGCCACTATTCTGCACAGAAATCCATTAATCATGTATTTTGATAAACAGTGCACCCTTAACCATAAAAATGGTTTGATAGATGAACGTTTGTTAGTAAACCTATTTGCTTGCCAGTTTTGTTTTTGTTTTCCTGTTGTTGTACTTTTGTGTTTCCCTCTCGTAGTTATTCCACCATCTGTTTCCCCTGCCTGATTGTTAAATTTAATTAACAATCAATTGATTGATTAATTGCTTGTTACCTGATTACCTGTTCTGTTTCACCTGTTAGCTTACTCACCTGCTCCCTGTTTTCCCTTATCCCTGTATTTAACCCCTTGTGTTGCTTTGTCTGTTGCCAGTTTGTCTCTGTTTATTTCTGTTTTGCAGCCTGCCTGTTTTCTGTTAGCTCCACCGGGTATTGTTCTGCCTGTTTGTTCTACTTTGCCTTTTGGATTGTGATTTTGGTCCGTTTGCCATGACTTCCTGGTCTTGATTTTTTTTACACTTTTTTTTCTGACTTTCTTCCTTGACTGTGTTTTATACGTTTGTCGAGTCTGTCTGGTTTTGGTCTTTGCCTGGACTTTGAGTACGCGTATTGGATTTTGGACACGGTTTTGGCCTCAAATACACTTTTTGTTCATTTTACCTTTGTCTGAGTCCCTGTTTGCACCCTGACAAGCTATTTGCTGCATACAAAAGTTTTGTCTGTAGACTTGCAGATAAACAGGATGCAAAGCTGAACATGAATCTATGCTCTGGTAATAGATAACATTCAGATCCAGGGGCCTCATTTATAAAACTTTGTGTACTTTCGTGCCTAAATAGTTACGTACGCCAAAACCTACAAGTTTGTGTATGCAAAAAAAAATTCTGATTTATAAAACTTGCGTACGCAACACATATGCATGTCTCTGTTATAAATCACAACTAATCCTACAATTGTGCGTACGTGAACGCGCGCCACAACCACACCCTGAAACACCCACATTTAAGGATATATGGTGCTCCGTAGGTCGAAATCAATTAAGTAAGATCTATAAATAATGTGTAGAACAGAGCAATACATTTTAAATGCAATAATGGCAGCGAACAGGGGAAACAAAGAAACTGCAAAAGAAGCTGCGAGATCGAAGCTTTAGTGTCCTAAACAGAGATTAGAAAAAATATAATTTCAGGTGGCCACAGCACCGGGGTAACAAAAACAAAAACACCTTGCATGGCAGGAGGTTACAGCGGCTGTCAATTTCTCAGGTATAGAGAGCCGCACACAGATCAAATTCAATGAAAGATGGTCCGACATCAAGCTTGAGGCAAACAGGCTTCTACTTGCCCAGCTGCAAGTATATGGGCAACGGGCGGCGGTATGGAGGGTGCCATCACTGAGCTCCGTCGATGAGTGGCTGGCTACGATTATCGGAGTTGATTTCCAACTTTACTGTTCATCAGAGTGAACGAATCATGACGAGACCCTGGCCATCAGGCAACCACATATGTCGGTGTTATTTGTGTATCGCAAATCACTTGCACGTTTATTAAATGGAGAATCTTATGATTTACGTACACCTATTCATACACTGACTTCGCCCTTATTGCAATGTGAGAGCAGTCGATTGCACCGGTTACATAGGGAAAACCGGTCATCGCTGCAAATTGATTTTTGATGTTTCCTCTGTATAGTGGAATTTGATATACATCGAACTCTGGGACCATCCATGGTATGACATGGACTGAATGAGGGCTGGGATATATCCGACCAGTCCGCTATTTCCCGCTGGACACTCCCTGTAGCTGAAAATCCACACAGGATTTTCAGATGGGCAGGTATTGAATGGTTGCTACGTGTAGGGCGCTCCATCACCGGCCTCAATTCAGCACAGAGTTCCAAAAGTACGGTCATGTTAAGCGAAATCATGAGCCAATCATCATCGTGGGCAAAAAAAAGTCGGAACAGTCCCTGAAAACACGTTCCGTCGCACCATTCAGTTCACAATATCCTCATATTGCCAAGGCAGCCATGGTCATGATGTCTTGCTATCCTTACACGCTTTAAGTCTATTAATGTGAACAAAATACATTGACTAATAATGATTATTAGTGATTGCTGATTGTTCATATCTGTTAATCTGTTAATTTATCATTTATGGCCAAAACAACATTGGTTACGAATAATAATGTGATCCTAATTGATCATCAGGAAAAAGGAAAATATAGTGCAAATTTCTTTTGGTCTCTAGGGTGTGCTATTTAGAGCAAATATGTGCCCGAAATATGCGTACGCATGGGTCAAACGTATCGTACCGGTACGCACATTCTCACGTCAAGTAGAAGTTTTATAAATCCTGAATTGTGCATGAAAATCGGCATATGCACGTTTTGGAGCGTTTTTTGTGCGTACGCACGGTTTATAAATGAGGCTCCAGAGCCTTAATTTGGATGAATCATGACAAACTACAATAACACCTAACAAACCATCACATTGTCTGAGTGAGCATAATATATGGCAACTTGGGTGCATAAACTCTATTACAGCTTTCTGAGCCAGGAAACCCCCTACAACTGATCTCCTACCCTGAACTGAATAGAGAATATAGAGAGACCGATAAGTACAGGTACAGGGCCCTGAAGCTTCTGGCATGGAGGTTAAGGAAGCAACAGGTAGAGATTGCTAAATGTGAAATAAGGGATCCCAAAACTAAAACAGTGTGTCATAAGCTAAAGGATATCCAACATATCTTTGAAAAATACTACAGGAACCTATAAAAGGAACCAAACAGAACTAGCCCTCAGGAAATAAATACATTAAAAGGATCTAGGACTAGATTTACCCTCCATAGGTGAAAGACAGAATGAAGCTTTAACTGCAGAGATTACGAAAGAGGAAATAGTGAAAGCAATTTCTAAACTAAAGGCTAATAAGGCGCCGGGCACGGACGGTTTTCCAGCCGAATGGTATAAGGCCTTTAAAGACCAAATAGTTCAGAAATAATGTTTTGGTACAAAGCACTGATTACCATCATGAAGAACAAGTCCAACCCCACTTTCTGCGTTTCAGAGGCTTTCAGGGTTATACAAATGGTGCTCTATTGGTGAATAAAAATTGAACTTACCGCATCCGTAAAATGTATTTATTCTCTCTATGTCTCGCTCGCTCATCTCGAGTCGATTCCCAAGGTCTTGTCCTTGGGGCAGTTGCCGGAGTGGAGTTATTATTCGTGACCTGTCGGGAAAGTGAGAAATTAATCAAACTAATGCAATATTTGAACTGCCAAAAATATTAATTACACAACTCAAAAAACATTAAGGGTCAGATTTACCGAAGGATTGTAACTGTATTTCAGGCAGAAAAACATCCGCTAAAACATTGCAATAATTTTGTACTTAGCAATAAACTATCGCAATGGGTGAAAATCACCCTAACTTCCTCACTTTGCAACGCTCCTGCCGCACTCGTCTTTGCAAATGATTTTTACGGCTCCTGAAATCTGTAAATCGGTAAGTTTGCGCTGAAACAGACTGTAGCACACACTGTAT
The DNA here is from genome assembly GCA_019788955.1 of Albula glossodonta. NCBI lineage: Eukaryota > Metazoa > Chordata > Actinopteri > Albuliformes > Albulidae > Albula > Albula glossodonta. The sequence continues at coordinate 25,568 of JAFBMS010000409.1, forward strand.
GAAAGGTATGATGCGTGATGGTGCCGAATGTGTGAAAGTGTGATGGTGGAGAAAGCAGAATAACAGCGGGAGGCTAGCCACACTGTAAAAAAACTTGCTCCAGTCTGTGTTACTATTCTTTCCTTTGTTGGGCCAGGAGCTGTGTTTTATGCCTGCATCATGCTGTAGTTGTTTTGTATGCCACCCAATATAATGCCGTATTTTCTTTACAACTGTTTGTTTTGTTGTGCCTAAAGAATTCATTTGTGTTGTCACTCCAGAATTTTTCTCCTCTCCATCGGTGTTCTGTTCCTATGCTGAGTAATGCCTACGTCATTGAACATTACCTCTATTTCCTAAACTGTACATTTCTCTTTTTCTTACGGTCCTTGATTTATGGTCCCTACTTGCGCCTTGTTTGCTACGTATCCATTTTTTAGCGCTGTTTCTGAGAAACAACTTCTATGATTGAGGATGCCATCAATTTTTAGTGTAAATTCAAATTTTACAAATCTGGAACACAAGATCCTTTGTCCTCACACATTCAACCCAAAGCATCTTCCATATGAACAAACCCCAATGTGTACATTGTGAAGTGCGCTTATCCATCTGAACACTTCAAACAAGTCCTTAATATGCATCTAAAGTGTTAAATCACTTCAGCTACAGCATGGGAAGCAGGCACAATAAGCTATTACTCATATGAATACTAGCCTATACTAATTTTCATCTTGCTTCACCAAAAATAGCAAAATAGCAGAGCCCATACGTAATTACAAATATTGTAGAAAGGGCAGGAACAGAATGATAGCTAGTCAAAAAAAAAAAACAATTAAAGTCTAAAATAGTAAGCAAACAATCTCCATTACAAGCACATTAAGTAAGTTCACTGGTAGCTCATGCTACTGCTATGGAATTGCCTGACTTACGATTAGTAGAGAACTATTTATGTACACTCCATGAAGAAAACTGTTTATCTTTGGATCTGGCAAACAGCAGAAAAGCATTATAGTGGAGCACCTACACATAGGGTACAGTATAAATTTTATCAATAGACTTTATCAATAGGCATGTCCCTTTATTGAAGTAAGGTTGTATTTTGCAGTTTATTGAACAGAAGAATTGTGCTTACCTTCCATAATGCATGATAGAGATGTAATCATATAAAATTCCTCTGGTGTCATAATTATTTCTGTCATACTGACGATATCGTGCTGAAAAACAGAACAGATCCAACACCTATGAAGCTGTGTGAAATTTCTTAACGAGACCCCTGCTGTTGGAGGAAAGCCTTGATTACAGATAACTCAAAAGAGTTTTATCACGTTTTAACAGTCGGCACCACTATCAAAGGACTTTTAAGGCTTCTATTGTTGTTTTTATTTCCCCATATCCACTCCACCAATCATGGCAGACCAAAGAACATATTTTCTCTTTAAAATGTACAATTATCAATATTTAGGATTGCACAATTGACATGTTTATTGGTAGTAGTACTGCAAAACTACATGTAGTGTTAGAACCTGCATTATACAACTATTTCATTTTTGCTAAATATTATATTTTTTTCCCAAGCTTTTGTATCTCAACTATTTTCAGTAGATTCCAGGCAGACGGACATGCTTGGGTAAAGTGCTAAAGTAGAGCGTTACCGGGTCGAGGTTGACCTTGAGGAACAGGAGGGAGGACTACTCGGATGAACCGGTCTCTGTCATGTCTGCTGTGCTCATGTTTGAAGCCCAGTGCGTGGTTCAGCTCATGCTGGATAACTCCATGAGTAAAACATCTTTTCACTCCAAGATTAATTACAATGGGCCAAACAATCGCACCTTGTTGGTTTCTTCTTGTTCTGGTGACACACCTACAAAAGTCAAACCAAATGAGTTACTGTGACTTATGTGAAATGTCGGCAGTGCTCATGTTTGAAGCCCAGTGCATGGTTCAGCTCATGTTGAATGATTCAATGAGTAAAATGTCTCTTTGCTCCAAGATTAACTACAATGGGCTGATTCCTTCTTCTTATGGTGACACACCTACAAAAGTAAAAATCCAGTCAGTTACTAAGTCTGATTTATACACTGAAACTGTTACTTTGTGCAGTGTGATGCAGTGGAAAGTGGCAACGGACTACAAACAAAAATCCAGCACACACAGTCTGGCTCAGGTTTGTATGGAGTAAGTAAATCAGGTGATATCAACAGCAGTAACAGTTTTTGTGACATAAAGAACCGTTTTTCCAGCCACCTTTGATCTATCGGTGAGAGAAGTTACGCTGCCTATTTGTTTTGGAATATGTTATATTTGTCATCAATTTTCCTCTGTCTTGGCTTTGAGAGAGACATTTTTGCTTTTAGGATGCAAATGGCTAGCTATAATTAACAACATTGGCTAGCTAATTAAGCATTCTGTGTTCAAGGTGCCTTGTTTTGTCACATCATAAAAGGCTTTAATCTTGAAATTTGACTCTGTAATTTATTGATTAGCGTGCACACATGAAATAAATGGCAAGCCAAATGTACAACAATGCGGGTAAAATTTGTTGTACGGAATTAATAAAAGCGTTTATTTTTTAGCAACTGATTGGGCACACGATTAGTATTGTTTATGCTTCTTAATTATACAGTTTTGAGTAATCTTATGGCCTTTACTAGTGGCTTTGTAGATTTAAAGAGATTGTTTTTGGTAGCTACAATTACACTAGTTACTAAATTATATACTGATCTTATATACTATTGCTACCTATTTGCTTGCTCTCATTGTTATCTCAGTTATTTCAGCTAGCAAGTCTATATTCTTTTTTGGAATAAACCAACAGCAGAAATAGTCTGTTATAACTGAAATCTGTTTCAATGAGGTCCGTTATAATGAGGGTTCACTGTAGTTTAAACGATACCGCCAAGCATTTCCTTAGCGTTTTGCCTGCCTTCTCTGTCTAGTCTAGCTACAATATTTTAATGTAAACTCAAACCACAAGGTGGAATCATTCTTTAACCCTTTATTGCTGTCATTTCTTTGAAATCCACTGTGCAATTTCACACTACAAGAAAATATCTTTGTCTGCAGACCTTGTCAAACTAATCTGTCATTCAAATGGGAGCATGTTAAACCATCTAAAATTAAAACATACCGACATGCCTCTCAACATAAAACATAAGAACATGCCTCTCAACATAAAACATACCAACATGCCTCTCAACATAAAACATAACGACATGCCTCTCAACGTAAAACATAGCGACATGCCTCTCAACATAAAACATACCGACATGCCTCTCAACGTAAAACATACCGACATGCCTCTCAACATAACAAACCGACATGCCTCTCGACATAAAATATAACGACATGCCTCTCGACATAAAACATACCGACATGCCTCTCGACATAAAATCTACAGACATGCCTCTCAACATAAAACCTACAGACATGCCTCTCAACGTAAAACATAGCGACATGCCTCTCAACATAAAACATACCGACATGCCTCTCAACGTAAAAAATACCGACATGCCTCTCAACGTAAAACCTACAGACATGCCTCTCAACGTAAAACATAGCGACATGCCTCTCAACATAAAACATATCGACATGTCTCTCAACATAACAAACCAACATGCCTCTCGACATAAAATGTAACGACATGCCTCTCAACATAAAACATACCGACATGCCTCTCGACATAAAACATACAGACATGCCTCTCGACATAAAACATACCGATATGTCTCTCGACATAAAATCTACAGACATGCCTCTCAACGTAAAACATACAGACATGCCTCTGAACATAAAACATACTGACATGCGTCTCAACATAAAACATAGCGACATGCCTCTCAACATAAAACATACCGACATGCCTCTCAACATAAAACATACCAACATGCCTCTCAACATAAAACCTACAGACATGCCTCTCAACGTAAAACACACCGACATGCCTCTCAACATAAAACATACCAACATGTCTCTTGACATAACATACCGACATGCCTCTCAACATAAAACCTACAGACATGCCTCTCAACGTAAAACATACTGACATGCCTCTCAACATAAAAAATACCGACATGCCTCTCAACGTAAAAAATACCGACATGCCTCTCAACATAAAACATACAGACATGCCTCTGAACATAAAACATACTGACATGCGTCTCAACATAAAACATAGCGACATGCCTCTCAACATAAAACATACCGACATGCCTCTCAACATAAAACATAGCGACATGCCTCTCGACGTAAAACATACCGACATGCCTCTTGACATAAAACATACCGACATGCCTCTCAACATAAAACATAATGACATGCCTCTCGACATAAAACAAACCGACATGCCTCTCGACATAAAACATACCGACATGTCTCTCCAGCTCCTAGTAAACAAAGCCAATCACCTCATTCACCTTTTCTAGCCATAGACTAAGCCAGGAAAAGTCTGAGATCGTTGGACAGTGAATTGAAACTATGATCATGGAAGACAATGTGGTCGGAAACAATCTCAGCCTGGGCCAGATGGGCTGAGCGTCCCCTCCACACTTCACCAATTCTTCAAGAACAAACTTTACTCAAGAAGTCTGATGCAATCATGGTTTATTGTAGATGCAGCAAAGTACATACAGTAAACCGGGCTGGTCTGTGCACAGAGCAATAATTTCCTCAGTCACTCACCCAGTCACTCTCCATACACTCACATGAACACAAACACTCTCAGGCACTCCCCAAACACACGCCAGACGCTCTTCCCCAAGCATGTCATGTTGCAAAAGTGAACTTAATGGATTTAAAGAGTTGTGTCTTTGGTGAGAAAAAGTCTATTATTTCAATGGCTTCACAAGTTTTAGCATGGTCAACCTAAAAATGTTTTAACCCAGCAGTTATTGGAGACTTACACAAATCTATGACATGCTTCCTGCCAAGGCTAAATGGTAAGGCGGGACAAACGTTCCAAAAAATGTACCTGAGGTATTAAATACCTGCAAAGTAAAGTTTTCCCCGCAACTTTCACATGTTTTTACAATCTTTCCTGTTAGCAGTGCTCAACTAGAGAGATTTTTTTTCCCTAAACTTAGAAGAACAAAGGATAAAATGAGCAGTACAAACATGAAAAATCAGCTCAATGGACAGACATTTCTTGATAACTGATAACTGAAGTTAAATCAATTTAAATTTTGTTAGAGTGCATGGCTATGTGTATGTATTGCTGGGGAATCTAAGGGAAGGTAATAAATCAGTTATCAACTTAACAATTCTTTCTGAATAAGACTTTCATCTTTAGAACAAACACAGCAGGTATTAACATTTATATAAATATATTTCTGACATGATACATTAAAAAATAATACATTGTTGATAAACATTATAAAGCTAGAAAGCATCTGGGCGAATTAGCAGGTGCGAAGGCTAGGAACTACTAGACTCCTAGACAAATGTTAATTAGTTATTTATCGTCTGCCATTGAATGTCATTTACTGTAATCTTCAGTATGAATGTCTTCCTCTGCTGTTTTTAGGGTTATTGTCTGTTACATTTTCTTAAGTATTGTCTCCATATTTGAGTGCTTTAATGACCAAAATCACTTACCTATTATCGTCCTGCAATCTTGTGATTTGTACGTAACTCTGGTGATTTCTATTATATGGGACAAATCGAATGCAAGTGCGTGGAAAGAAACTGGCAAGGGCTCTTTTAACCTTCTTGGATTTTCTCCAACGGGTATAAAGATTGCCTTTGAAAACATAAGAAAATGTGTAAAAGATTTTATAACAAAAGTTTAAACAACTTCAGTCCAAACTCAGATATTCTATATTATTGGACTGATTGGTGGTTTGTGCGGCTACATTGCTGTCAGTACATCATGGAATAGAGACTGTGTTAAACTGCTCTGACATGGTCTGGTGTTGACTGCCTTAGGATCACCCTAATCACTGTGCCAGCTCCATGTCCTTCGTCTCTTAGGTATTATGCCATGGTGCTAGTCTGCCAGAGCTTTCTTTATTGCACACGGGCACCTCTTTCTCTGTCTCCTTTGCTGCCTCTGTTTTTCATTCCTGCTAATGTTGCCATCCACTAATCAGTGCTTTTCTTTGTTTTTATCTTTCTGCTCTGGGCTCCTGCCTGGAGCTGTAGCTCAAGCACCAGAACGTGGCTCTGGTTCAGCTATCTTTCCATCCTGCCTGCCCGCCCTCCCCATTACAAGAACTGAATGCTACTTATCCTTACTATTATTATTATTATGGTTATTTACTTTGTTTATCTCACTTTGTTTTCCTTATATAATTGTCTTTGTAGTATTAGAGTAAGACCAATAGTTGCATGAGTATGTACATACACAACTCTGATTTTCATTAAAGCAGCTAATAGCAGATTGTTTATACAGGGTTTTCCCTACCATAGAAAAGTTTAGGCGCAGTGCCTAAGTGTTTTTGCGGAGCGCCTTAAGCCGAATGAACGTAAAAAGGTATTTAGGTGACATATCAGAATGAATGTAAAAACGCCGGTGAGAGTTCTATGCCCCAACATAAAAACTGGAGAGGTGGCTTGTTCTAAATTGGAAAAGTAAACTAGCAAGAGGAATGACCTGCCAATCAACAATCAGTATTTGGACAAACGTTTGTGTGATTGGTGTGTGACAGATGCTCATCGCCAAGCTAATTAGCTAACAGCTGATTGGATATTTCTCTGTACCGTCCATCCGGGATGGTAGTTTCAACCATTGACTCTGTTAAGTAAGTTGGAGGTCATCAATAAGGTAAGCCTCAACAAAGAATAAATAAAGTATAAACTTTTTTTGTTAGGGAGTGATTCTTGTGGATGTTAACAACAGTGATAGCAGACAGAAGATATAACTAATGTAGCCTATTTCACAACTAAAGAACTTGCTAACCTAGCTAACTTACATAGATATTAATGTACTGAATTAAGTTACGTTAGCCAGCAAAGCTAGTTAGTTGATGTTACATAAAGATATCCTGAATGAACTAATGTTAGTATCTAATATGGCTTGGTAGATAAACAAAGTTAGGCTGTGTTCACATGTAACGTCTTTTATCAACAATCTTTAGCCAGGATTGAGGACTACACCTTTAAAAGCAGTTTCATTTTTAGGTCAAAGCCCCACTGAGAAACAGGCCACCTGGAAGTTTGCTGCCAGGTGGCCATCGATGGACCTCAGTCTGGGATGCTGGACTACAAAAGATTCATTAGAACATTTTACAGGGCAAACAAAGCTAGGAAAGTCAAGTGTTCAAAAGAGGGCTGTGATATTTTCAGTTGAAATAAATGTTGAAACATATCAAGAAATGTCTGTCTGTCTCCTTTATGTCCTTTGGCTGCATTCTCAAAATAATTACACGTGTATTTCAACATGTGTATTCTACCTATGTGTACAAGTTAAGGTAATTCACAGCTTCACAAATATGGTATGGATAATGGTCAAAAAAACGTAAAGAAACTTAAAATTTCCTTTGAATATTTTCAAACCCCCCAACCACCACCTCCCTCGGAACCAAGACAGCACCTAAGCCCTCTGCAAACCTAGGGTATCTAGGTTTGCAGAGGGCTTACCCTGAAAACCCTGTTTTAGCTATGCTATCTGTTATGAATTCACTTTTGGGGTGAATGTGATGGATACTCCATGTGATGAATACTCCAATGGAAAGTAAACTCACAGTGAAGCAACTTAAATGGGGTTCCTTACCAAATGCCTGTCTGAAGTCAATTGTAAATGGAACTTGGATTTCGTTAGCTTGATTTGGTTGATTTGGAGGCCAAGGAAGAGGCAGGGGTTGCAGAGCCGGTTGAGGCTGCCTTTTATGCAGCTTTTCTTCTGTCGATTCCTCAATAAAATCACTGTCAAAAAAATTTGCCTCTTCAGCAGAAAAAAGAAAACAATGAAAAATGATTGAACATGATTGCATTTTTATTTGTATTTCTGTTTGAAGAATATTTATTTTTCTTTATCTTAAATAATGTTGCCATTGATTTGCTGTTTACAGTTTTTGATCAACAATTGACACGTTTGATACCAAGTGGCATTTATCTAAGACAAAGAAGGGAGTACTCTTTCAAACTCCATTATCTAGCCCTTTACTGTAAACCTGAGGTACTAATATAGGCATATTTTTTTACCTAAATGCTAGATTTCACATCAACAAGGTCATTAAGACTGCTTTCTTCCATCTCATAAATATAACAGACGTAAAACCTTCCTGTCATTGTGTGATGCGGAGAAGTTCATTAAAGCTTACGTCACCAGGAGGCTTGACTATTGCCACTACAACTGCTATTATTATTATTGTTATTAATGATCAACCACAATCATGGTAAATCTAATTCCTTACCTTCATTGGCTTTCATAATTATAGATGATATGGTTTCTTGCTCCTCTGGTATTGATGTTGGAGCTAAAAAAAAAAAAAAGAAAAATGAAGAAGTTCACGGATAATTTACAAACGTATGGTGATTACTACAGTCTGTGAATGGTGTCTTTGCCTAATAAAACCTTGAATCTTTGTTTACAGGACTAAATGTAGTTTGTCTGTTTCACATGAAGAGAATGTCCCAGATGTCAGAGGTAGTAAAATGAGTGTTTAAAAACAGAACTTCAGTAGAATTGAGTGGAAAGAGGAGGAAAACATGGAATATTAAAAATGAATATGAAATGTTTTATTTCTTTATCTGATGCATAATTCGAATTTTGAATAATCTCAAAAAACTTGGAACTAGATTAAAGCACTTTTATATATTTAAGGACATGTGCTATTCAATGCAGATGGACTTAAACTATTTAAGGGTGAATGCTATTCAATTGAACATGCCTTATGGTCATAAAGATCTGCTATATTATCATCGGAAGATGGCAGAAACATGCTGAAAAGAATATCAAAAGAACATGCATACTCATGGTTAATAAAAATAAGATACTCAAAGAAAAAATGTAATACACTGAGGAACATTGTCATTCTTCGTCATGTTCTACTGTTTTTCCCAGTGTTGCGACCCTGCCCTTTTGGGCTCTGCCTGGGTTCTCACCTTCTTTCATTTCTCCTCAGGTAAGAGACTAGTCAATGGCCCCACCAATCAAATTCAGATGGGGACCACAGCTGATTCAAGATAGTGAAGCAGCTTGATATTACACTATAGTTTCATTACACTCTTTAACACCGTCCTACCAACCCGGTTGGCTGCAAGGGTGATTAACTGGGCCAGGAGCAGGAGACCTGGGTCTGACTTGGCCAGCTTTATTTTGAAAGGGGTCATGCCTCATCAGGAATGTATGTGCCGGAATGAGTTTAATGGCTAGTTACATTTCTAAGGGCTAAAATATGGACTAAAATTCTAAGGGCTAAAATATGGTTGCAGTACGCAAAAGTACATAAGCAGTAGTCCATTTGGTAACGACTAAAAGTACATTTCCGCTCATTAGCAGTGGTGTGTGAAGGAATCTTAACACTCTATAGCTAATGGCTAGCTTAACAGTGTATTTGTAAATGATCAGGATGCTCTAAACTATTTTTGCAATAAATGATGGTGTGACAATTGAATATCTTTTTAAAAGGGTGTTCGGCTAGCTGTGCTTGCTTGCAATCCCATAAGGCGCACAAATTTGAGCTAATGCCTACTACATGAAGTTGCCAACTTGATCAAGAACCATGCATGTTTGACATTTTAACAGTAAATTCACAATTTTGCAGGTAAACACTTGAGTTGTAATTTGAGTTTAAATTTGTCCCAGTAATTCCAGCATTGGGGGATGTAGACTTCACCTGCCAAAAAACCTCAAGTATGACTGCATTAAAATCACATGTTCCAAGTGTCACCACTGCCTCAGGCAATGTGTTACAGATTGAGGGACATCAACTCCACAAATTACAATTAGAAGCACTGTGGTTTCTTCACTGTTGTTTCCTCTGATTTCATCATTTTTTACATTACAATTTATGGTGAGGAATCCAAGTCAGCAAGAAAATGCCACTGATTACTTAAAGTTATCACTCTCTAAAAGGGCTCAAAAGGTATTATAAGGTGCCTGTGGGACATTTAGACAGATTGTAACACGCTATCTTGATTATGGAAGGGTTGGGCTACGTGTTCAAAGAATAGAATATGAGATATTGACCGTATATGTATATATATATACCAACAACCACCGCTGAGTAAGATGTCTCTGTTACCCCAACAACCACCGCTGAGTAAGATGTCTGTGTTACTCCAACAACCACCGCTGAGAAAGATGTCTCTGTTACCCCAACAACCACCGCTGAGAAAGATGTCTCTGTTACCCCAACAACCACCACTGAGAAAGATGTCTCTGTTACCCCATCATAAGTTGAGTAAGACATCATTGACACCCACTTGAAAAAGAAGATCATCCTGAGGGAACTTTACATGCTTTTTTCAAAATACTGTCTTGGACATGTCAAAATGATTTGGATATTATGTATTGTTACTTGTTTATTAGTGTGATGTTTGTTTACCTGGTATTATCTTGACCATGTGGCATTCAAAGGACCACTTGGTTAAATAAAGGTTAATGATAAAAAATGTTTGTAGAAAGCGCTCAGACTTTCATTATAAAAGATGCTCTTACCTCCCAAGCAGTTGTGGTAGCTCATGTCATCCAGATGGTCGAGATGAATGTCCTGGCCCTTAACAGCAGTGACGCTAAAAACCTCATAGGGAGGGATAAGGATAAGGCCTTTCCCCAGTGTTTCAAACGCCACGCCTGAGCAGGTTTTTATGATGAAATGGGTTTTGCCAGCAGATTTCGGGGCAGTCTTGTCTGTAGTAACAAACTGTCCAAATCGAATAACTGCAGCAGTATCAGCCACAATTTCCTGTTCTGATACTAAATGGACATTGTGGCACTCAGACTTCCCTGTTTTCTTTAAGAGTGTTTTTACAGCATCTGTTAGGTAGAAATGCAATTTCTTATAAGGAAATGTATTGTAGTCCATCCCTCCCATCACTGTTGCCTTGTTGAACTCCTTTTTCATCGTTTTGTAGACAAGAATAGCAGTTTTGTGATTCTTGGAAAGTTCTGTGTCCCCAGTGTTTGTTTCTTTTGCTTCTTTATCCCACACTTTTTTCAAGTCATCAGGAATTTTTTCTTCCACCAGCTTTTCCATTTCACTTTCACATTCATCATATTGGTCATCCAACGCATCAAAGGCCATTTCCATTCTCAGCTTGGTGTCTGCACCCTATGAGTGGAACAAAAGGAAATCCCACCAAACTGTTAGCTTACAAGTGATGATGCTGTTCACACACAACGATAAGAATGTAAGAATACCAGAACAGGCCATTCAGCCCAGCTAGGCTCATCATTTACTGACAGTCTACAGCGTATGCAGCACTGTGTCAAGCCTGGACTTGAACACTTCAGCGGCTGACCTGGCAAACTTCTGTATGTAATAACAAATCTGTAAAACACTTCAGTGATACATTTATCTTTAACACTGTAACCATTGGAGCAGATATTCAATATTTTTTGTAAATTATTTCAGAATTGTAAAACTACGATTTATAACTTCAGCAGCTGTAATTGGGAAAATGTTACATCACCTTCCCTCCTACCCTTTCCCAGATGTCAGCATATTTTTAAAAACTAGCATTTTAATAACTTATCATTTCTAAAACAGTTTTAAAATCATCACGCAGACCATTCCCTTGAAGACTTGACTCCAAGCGAAACACATGCATAGATGTGGTGTTGGGGAGCTGAGCTTGAGCTTGGGGTTGGTTTTTATACACAAGTACTACAGAACTGTCAGAGCTTCATACATAAAACATGCATAAATAAAAATTAATGACAAAAGATAGTATATATATAAACCTTTATTTTAATGTGGAAAATAGCTCAGCTCTACAGTCTGCATGCTCTTAAATTGATGTACAAACATTTCCTTATGGCTGTGCTGTGTTACTGCAGGCATAAGAGAGAGGTGAGAGGCACACGAGCCGATAGAATGGTGTATGCACTACACTATAAAACATGCTGCTACTCAACGAATAGTGAGTTTGGCTACAGTGCTAACCCTGCACACCATATGCTTCATTGTGGACTACACAGTAGCCACACAAAATGACATAATGGTGTCAAAGTATTGTAAGTCTTGTTGTAGAGAATATGGCTCATAGGCGCAATCACATGTATTTTATGATTACATGAATTTTGTGCAGTGTATGTGTGTTTGAAAGCATCGACAAGCATTGGAAATTAGCGTATGCTATGAATGCTGTGACACATTGCACTGAATATTGTTTGACAATAATCCATGTTTAAATCAAATAAGCAATAAGCAATAAAAGCCACAAAGGTATGGAGGATACAAAACAACACAAACTGGAGCGCAAATAACAAAATATTTACATTTAAATATCGCTGAGGTTTTGTCTTTTCACAATGATGCAATAAATGGAATAGTTAATTACATTAAAGAAAATGGGATGGGAGAGGAGAAGACAATATAACAAGGGGGATGGTTGTGGGCAAGATTTTTTTCAAGGAGGATGGCATCCCCCTGCAGCCCCTCAACTCAAGCCCTGGTTAGTTCATACATACATTGTGGGTGTAGCACAAGTGTCTATGTCTGTGTCTATGTCGGGGTGTGTGATGAGTGACTGGTTAAAGTTATACTTTTAGTTAATGGATGCACACAGTACGTGGCCATTTCGATTTTCAGGTGAGGTGTGGTCAGGCACAATGGTGGAGCAATGCAATCATTTATGCAACTCATACTGATTGTGCATTAGACTAACAAAAACCATGTCACATCTTTCCACAGTTGTTAGGCCAACTGGGGAAAAATGAGTGGAGAAAAGGAGGAGATAAATCGAAAATTGGAACAGTACACCGCATGCACCATTTTTTCCAACCACTCTTACTTTCAGCTAAGTTCAAAACTCCCACTCCCTCCTTTTTGTCCTCTGTAAACACGAGTGCTTCGCACCCACACTCAAAGCTGCAGGACCCCCAACATAGAAGAACGTGTCGACCCTCATATACGCTTACGAGTACGTACACATACACTCAGCATACGCACATGCACACACACACACTCACATCACACACATATTTTGTTTATGACTGTAATGACGTGCTTTGCCATTAGTACATGTGTTCAATAAACTTTTGTGATTTCATTATGATTAGGTGTTAATATTGTAATTTTGATTATAATTAATTAATAGTTGATATTGCATATTTATAGCTGTAGTTAGAGACTGATATATTTTATGAGACTCATAATTGAGACTCATTTCTTTTAATTACACCATTATTAGTAGAATATGTTCTAGAATTTTCTTTACATAAGTGGCGCCCCCTGTTGTGAGGAGTAGCAAAGAATTCCTCACATTTTTGTTTTATGAGGAAGACTAAAACAAATACCCACACCAGCATTGTTATAGCAACGGATGACATGTCAGCTGTTAGAGCTCATCGTACTATCACCCCGGATCAAATGTAGCACTCACTTTTGTTAGCTAGCTAATGTAACCAAATATCACCTGGGTAGATTGCTAACAAGCTCAAGTTTCCATAGCCCAGCTGACAAAGTGAAAAACAGTTTACCAACCTTGCATAAAAGAGATTCATGAGGACAGTGTCTTTTTGTATTGTTCAAGAGATCATTTTCTGTGTTTATCCACCCTGGATATGTAAGGTAGCTGGGCTATGACTGCATATTAGCTAGCTAGATAACAGCTGGTTAGTTGGGCTAAAAGTTGATTAAAAAATAATTTGACAGTTATATACAGGAGTACTTAACTAGACAATGAAACAGATTGTTGTTACATCATATAGTAAGCCATATAAATCATCATAAACAGCAAGATAATGTGTTCTACAGTTCTGAGCACCTGCTTTGTTGTGTTTGGCACTTTTACTGACGTGAATTAACATTAACTCTCTTATGAAGCTAGCAAGCAAAGTCAGAGGGGTGTGTATATCTCATGCCATGACATAAACTTACCCTGGTTGGCACTGAGTTGTCTGAATTGCAGTAATGCTGTCAGGTAAAAGCTCATGCATATACGCTGTTATTCATGACTGCACCACACCCCATTCATTTCCCCACAAGACCCCAGGATTTTTTGGTTGTTTTCATTCTTTTTCATCCTCTTTTGGAAGCTACTTTTTAATCATTTAGAAAATATATTTTTAAAAATAAACAGCTCTTCAGACTGCCCTATTATTGAACAATGAAAATCATATGAAAATCTGTGAAACAATAAGAAAACCAGGAGGTCCTCGGGTTACGACGGTCTCGAGTTACATCGTTTCGTGGTTACGACGCACTCCCATAAATTACTTAAAAAACCTAGTTTCGACCTAAGCAGTTTGGTTCGTAATTACGACCACAGAAATAAAGATAAGAAATTGTTCTCTCTTTTTTTTTGTTATTGTTTCATTTAATTACTGTATTTTATATGTCCTTCATGTGTTGTGTGTACAGTGTGAGTGACTTAAGGTGTTAATTTAGGTATAATTTAGGTATAAATTCCAACTTATGTCGAAAAACTCGTTCGTAAGTCGAGGACCCCCTGTATTAAACATTAAAAACTTTAATTACGCACTTTCCCAGATGCAGCTGTTCCAGCAGGTAAAGATATGAGCAGAACAGCAACCCACAGATGTTTGTCTGCCATGTTGAAGCGAAGTCTGTGAGGAAAAAAATCACATTTAACAAATAATTATTTCTTATTATATACTCCAAACTATTATATACTCCAAGCTTTCACATTTTCATCCACTGTAACCTAAAATGCATAGTACATAATTATTATATGTTCAACATACATTAATTAAAATACAAAACATGATGGCAAAATACTAAAACATTGACTCCAAATACACTTCTGACCCAGCATGCACTGCCTTTGAAATTCTGAGAGAGAGTGACAAGTTTTATGCTTTTTAACAGATTTATACATCTATGACATCTCTAGAATTTGTGGAGTAACAGGAGAAGTAAGCAGTCAAATTTTTATCCTAAAAACAGTGTTAAATACTGTCAGTGTTAAAATACTGAGGCTGGATGATTGGTCTGCTTTTAACTATACAAGTAATTTATTTTACAGCCTATCTTATGTCATACAAGATTCTGTACAAATTTGAAACACTAAACTTGCTTTAAAGTGTCACCAGACCTGGTAGCAGCTTAGTTTCTACCACACATGTGGCTTCAAAACACTTTAGCACAGTATGAATCAGGTTGTATAAACAAATATAAGTAGCCTGCTACCATTTGGAGACTTGGAAAAACCCAGCAACTTTCTCAATTAATTTAAAAATAGATACAATTTTGATTAAAATGTGGGTTTTGAAACACCAATGAATCTTCCCATAAATTTAATAGATGGTTATGTTTCCTTTCATTTTGCAATGTAAATTCGCTTATCTTTTATGGAGTGCAATTAAATGATTTTAGCTAATACTCTGAATAATTATTTAGTATATCTCCTGGTTTCTTTAAATCATGCCTTGTGTTTTGAGCCTCTGTGGTAAGCTCAGAGAACAGCCCCTCTTGATATGAAAATAGGCATTCTTGATACAATATTTTCCCAACTTTTCCACAAGGGGGACCCATACCAACTTCACAAGTGCCTGAGTACCGAATGAGTTCACCTGAAACTTAATAGCCTTATCAGTTCCCTATTTAAGCACCCTGAACCCCACCCAGGATGGTACATACCTTAAGGAAATGCGACCGCACTTACGCGCACACATGCACACACTAACCTGATGTTTAAAAACCTAATTGTTTGGAGGAGAACATGAATTGTGATTGAGCTGTACTTATTTAAATCAAAAACAAATATGACTGATTATATTACAAGTGTTTCAAATGCCACTGTTTCACGTGGCCTTTTTGGAGACACAAACAACTTAAAAATTTAAGCAGTGAAAACATGTTGAAAATGTCAGCAAATGTATTAAAAACAAATAACCTGGAATATCCCATTTACAGCAAGATTGTTCCACATTTACAAAATCTTTAACATGTTTTGACTTTTTAATTATACTGCATGATCTGTAGATTGATGGCAAAGAAGTAATTTTAGATTGAGTCTTTAATACAAAAAAGTGTTGAAAAAGTCTTCACTCTGAAAGTACTGTATGTTTTTAGGTGGCAATCAAATTAATACATTTTCAGTGATGGGCTTTTGTCAGTGTTCCGTTTTTAACATTGTCAACTTTTTTGCAATGTAAAAAATTGAGCTTCAATCAAATGTATCGAGTCAGCAATTAGTCAATTAATCAAATTGAACAGATGAAGACATAGAGCTGTGATGATGCCCTGCAGTTCCCCCTCACTGATTGGCTGTTTCTGCTTTCAGTCAGAGACTTTCAGGTTTGCTGGACCCAGAAAATGACACAAATGTCACATTAGCTTCTCAGTAGTATCTTTTATTGCACCAATGGACACATTTTGCAAAGCTAAATTCCTGCTGCAGTTCTACCGACCCAAAATTACCTTGAAATGCACGGTCCCAGAGTTCTCCTTACAGCACCTAGCCTGATACAGAGTGTACAGTACCCTATTCCTACAGTGCCTATAAAATGTATTCACTCCCCGTGGTGTTTTTCATATTTTATTGCATTACGACCTGTGTTTTACATGGATTTGTATTTGGATATTATGTAATGGACCTACACAAAATAGTCCAAATTGGTGAAGTGAAATGAAAAAAAAAAACTGATATCACTTTGTGTATGGAACAATATAAAAGATAAAACAATTTTGTAAGGGAAAGTGCTCTATTTGGCCCATATTGAATCCAGGCAACATATGACATAAATTGTTCTGAAAACGTTTGGCCCTGAGCCAGTTTTAGTTCTTATAGCAAAGGGGGTGAATACATATGCACACACCACTTTTCAGTTTTTTATTTTTTAGAATTTTTTTAAACAAGTTTTTTTTTTTCCATTTCACTTCACCAATCTGGACTTCTTTGTGTAGGTCCATTACATAAAATCCAAATAAAAATCCATATAAATGGCTTTTTATAGGCACTGTAGATCAGTTTCTTATGAATCCGTATGCCTATATTAGTTTTACACTACCCCATTCCTCAACCCTTACCCTTACATTACTCTATTCCCAAAGCAGAGTGTCTGTACCCTTACATTACTCTATTCCCAAAGCAGAGTGTCTGTACCCTTACATTACCCTATTCCCAAAGCAGAGTGTCTGTACCCTTACATTACCCTATTCCCAAAGCAGAGTGTCTGTACCCTTACATTACTGTATTCCCAAAGCAGAGTGTCTGTACCCTTACATTACTGTATTCCCAAAGCAGAGTGTCTGTACCCTTACATTACCCTATTCCCAAAGCAGAGTGTCTGTACCCTTACATTACTGTATTCCCAAAGCAGAGTGTCTGTACCCTTACATTACTCTATTCCCAAAGCAGAGTGTCTGCACCCTTACATTACTCTATTCCCAAAGCAGAATGTCTGTACCCTTACATTACTCTGTTCCCAAAGCAGAGTGTCTGTACCCTTACATTACTCTATTCCCAAAGCAGAGTGTCTGTACCCTTACATTACTCTATTCCCAAAGCAGAGTGTCTGCACCCTTACATTACTCTATTCCCAGAGCAGAGTGTCTGTACCCTTACATTACATTACATTATGGGCATTTGTTAGACGCTCTTATCCAGAGCGACTTACAAGGCAAAGTGCATAAGAACAGTACAAAAAGTGCGAAGATAAACCTAGAGTGGGGTAAAGTCCCAAGTGCCAAGGTGATCGAATAGATCAGGACTCCCCTAGAGACTACAAACTTGCTAAACAATATAAATAATATCCCTTACACTACTCTATTCCCAAAGCAGAGTGTCTGTACCCTTACATTACTCTATTCCCAAAGCAGAGTGTCTGTAGCCTTACATTGCTCTATTCCCAAAGCAGAGTGTCTGTACCCTTACATTACTCTATTCCTAAAGCAGAGTGTCTGTACCCTTACATTACTCTATTCCCAAAGCAGAGTGTCTGTACCCTTACATTACTCTATTCCCAAAGCAGAGTGTGTGTACCCTTACATTACTCTATTCCCAAAGCAGAGTGTCTGTACCCTTATATTACTCTATTCCCAAAGCAGAGTGTGTGTACCCTTACATTACTCTATTCCCAAAGCAGAGTGTCTGTACCCTTACATTACTCTATTCCCAAAGCAGAGTGTCTGTACCCTTACATTACCGTATTCCCAAAGCAGAGTGTCTGTACCCTTACATTACTCTATTCCCAAAGCAGAGTGTCTGTACCCTTACATTACTCTATTCCCAAAGCAGAGTGTCTGTACCCTTACATTACTCTATTCCCAAAGCAGAGTGTCTGTACCCTTACATTACCGTATTCCCAAAGCAGAGTGTCTGTACCCTTACATTACTCTATTCCCAAAGCAGAGTGTGTGTACCCTTACATTACTCTGTTCCCAAAGCAGAGTGTCTTTCGTCTGTGTGAAGAGAGAGAGAGAGGGATGGTATTTTCTTACCTGCTTCCCGAGGAGCAGAGAGATGGAGTGAACTCCTTTCACAGGACCTCTCTGTATATAAATCAACATCAACCTTATCAGAGTTCTGAACACATTAAACAAATTACTACTTAACATGGAAATAATCTTGTATTTTACATTTTAACAGGTACAGTCTCATTGAGTCAAAGGTCAGGATGATTTGATATTGTATAAATACTCACATTGTATTAAGAATCTTGTAATAATATTCTGATCAGCATTATTATTGCAAAAAGACATTCATGTGGAGAAGCATTATCTTCCATTCTTCAGTCCTACATACACCATATACATTTTATGAAAAGGAAAAAAGATTTTCAGATGCAGGTGAAATAGTGATTGTAGCTCATATACCTTTTTAATAAACTTCAACATTTTTTTTCCTGTCTGGCGATTCCAAACCAGGACAAATTCTTTAAAAACATTTTAAACATGAATGCTGCTGTTCCCTGACCATCCAGATGATGGCGCCATTTGTTTTCTGCTAAGGCCTATGCATATGCGTGAAACAGTATAAAGTCCTCATTATTAGTCTGACATTCTCAGTCTCTGTATTGTCTGCCACACTGTGTGATATTGTGTATTATTGTATTCCTGCTGCCCTCTGTAGTTTTACCCCTCTGCTTTGTTGTTACTCTGATTATGTCTGTAGCTTTACCCCTCTGCTTTGTTGTTACTCTGATTATGACTGTAGTTTTACCCCTCTGCTTTGTTGTTACTCTGATTATGTCTGTAGCTTTACCCCTCTGCTTTGTTGTTACTCTGATTATGTCTGTAGTTTAACCCCTCTGCTTTGTTGTTACTCTGATTATGTCTGTAGTGTTACCCCTCTGCTTTGTTGTTACTCTGATTATGTCTGTAGTGTTACCCCTCTGCTTTGTTGTTACTCTGAGTATGGCTGTAGTTTTACCCCTCTGCTTTGTTGTTACTCTGATTATGTCTGTAGTTTAACCCCTCTGCTTTGTTGTTACTCTGATTATGTCTGTAGTTTAACCCCTCTGCTTTGTTGTTACTCTGATTATGTCTGTAGTGTTACCCCTCTGCTTTGTTGTTACTCTGATTATGTCTGTAGTTTAACCCCTCTGCTTTGTTGTTACTCTGATTATGTCTGTAGTTTTACCCCTCTGCTTTGTTGTTACTCTGATTATGTCTGTAGTTTAACCCCTCTGCTTTGTTGTTACTCTGATTATGTCTGTAGTTTTACCCCTCTGCTTTGTTGTTCCTCTGATTATGTCTGTAGTTTTACCCCTCTGCTTTGTTGTTACTCTGATTATGTCTGTAGTTTTACCCCTCTGTGTTCTTCATGCCCTGTTTTGTTGTCATGAATTTGTTGAAATGGTGAAAGGACATTTGAATTTTGATCATGATTATTTAGCAATGATGTGTGCATTGTCCTTTGTTTCTTTTGAAAGATCTTATCAACAAATTGTTCTGTAAATTCAGTTATTTTAATTATGATATATGTCTATATCATACTTTTGTTAAATAAATGCTCTCTTTATTCAAGTATTTTTTATTTCAAACTGTTTTTATATGACAACTGTTCCCCTGCAATAGACTGAAGGACAAAGTGTGTACATGAATACCTATTAACACACAAATATAATCTTTCATACCTTTACAGAATCCTGTAGAGCGCTGTGGTACAACAAAGGGTAGGAGACATTACACTGAAACAAGTGCTGTCTCACACAAAGGTCTTACATTCTCATCACCACAGAGATAACCCCTATTACATTAAACACACTGCTATAAACTGAGCCCACACAGACACACACTGAGGTCTTACATTCACAATACCTCATAGATCCCCAACCCCTATTAGATTAAACACACTGCTATAAACTGAGGTCACACAGACACACTGGTCTTATACTCAGAATCGCCACTGAATAATCCTCTATTAGATTAAGCACTGCTGTAGACTGAGGGTTCATTTAATTTAATTATATAAAATGAATTCACAGCTAACGGCACACCAGTAACTGTTCTTGTCACTTACTCCAAGAAAAACTATTCTGAAAACTAGCTGTATATCAATATTGGCATATTGTTCTCTCAAGGTAAAAACTATTACAATGTCTGATTTTCAAAGAAACTTGCAGAACTTTATTAAAGCAATATACTGAACTCCCTCTCTTTTTCAGCTGAAACAGAACGTAAGTTGCCTGCCTGGGCATGCCAGTTTTAATTTTAATGTATTTTGTTATCCTTCCTTTTCCTCTGGATGTTCTCTCTGGCCTTAAATTCTTTAGGATAGGATGCGTTGAATGTTTAGTGTACTCTTTTATGATAGCGACTATTTCAGAACAAAGTAGACAGGTGAGCATTTCTGAACGATGGCATTATAAAGACACATTTGTTGGTCCATTCTTCTTCAGTTTTTTCCAATTGCTCACAAGCATTTCCTGAAGCAATGTACCAATGAACGGATATATCAGTGTGTCATTACAAATAGAATTTAGCATTTAGTCAATGCTTTTGAACCTAAAGAGTTCACATAGCTTTTCTTAAACAGAACCTCACTGTAAGTGTACCCCAGTTTGGCTAAAACAGTCCTGGGCACCACAGGTCCTGCCAAATGGAGAGGGAGTGAGAACATGCAAAACAACGGAGGATTTTAGTGATGAGATCAGGGAGGGTTTTTGTATAACCTTTGGTGTGAGGTGTCATCTGAAGAGGTGGGTTGGTAGTAGGCTGTGGAGGAGAATGACAAAATGAGCCTGCAGCTAACATCCAACTCACTGACAGCAATAAAACAATTTATAAGGCATTTTGCATGTACACACACAACTATCTAGAAAGAGTACTCACATCTCCACATACCACAAAGCGATAATCCCATTAGTTTATGTGCAGGACTGTTGGCTCATTTGAATTAATAATAGACAAATTACCGTTTACAGCTAACGGACTCCATAACAAGTGGATCATTGTTATTTTATAGGGTACTAGAGAATAAGAAAACTTATTACAGTATATATACCAAATACAGATAAACAACAAATGTTAAACATACTTTTTTGCTATTGCTGTTACTCATTTTAAAATTCTAAATGCAACATTCTGAAATCCATCATACATACACTGTATCTTCTTTCTGATTATTGAATATTACACAAACTGCTGCCTGAAGAAGATAACAATAAAAGGCAGCATGAAGGCTACACCATAACCCATGAATGCATTAATGGAATTTATTTTTATTAATTTATCTTTTATTTTATAAAGAAACCCCACTATGATTACATAGATTTTCAAGGGAAACCAGTAGGGTTGCCACCCGTCCCGTAAAATACGGAATCGTCCTTTAATTGACAATTAAATATTGCGTCCCGTATTGAACCAATACGGGACGTGATTTGTTCCGTATTGTCATAAATGTCCAATACACATGTCTGTCACACACACACACACATCAACACTAAACCAAACAATAATGAACAAAATAAAACACAGGAAATACTAAGGCCAGCAAAATTGTCATGGCGGGGTCTACGCAGGACCCCCCCGCTCCGGTCCTCTGTGTGTCTGTGCCTGGCTGCCTGCGTGTGTTGCTATCACGGTTGCCTAGAGACAGACACCACACACCGCCACTGCTCACAATACCCCGGCCTTTTAAAATTGTCCACTCCACCACATCCTCAAAAGCGAAAACGCTTGCAGAAGTACAGACGTGAGTGGAAAGAGGCACATCCTTGGCTGGACAGCGTCAGTGGAGATGATTACACGGCAAATTGTAAAATGTGTCGGCGAGTTTTTTCAGTGGACTGTCTGACATCAAACAGCTTGTATCAGGAGAGCAACACTACAGGCACGTAAGAACGCAGAAGACCCAAGCGTCAGTGTCACAGTTCTTCATACCCCAGTCATCTCCTGAGACTGATACGGTATAAGACATTATGTCATGATTGATTCAAAGACAGAGTTACTCAGTGCTGCAAGGAGTAACAAGAAGCACTCTTGGAAAAAGAAGTAATTCAGTGAGGAAGAGAGGGAAATCTGTGGACTGTTTAAATCTGAACTACTCCACAGACAAGAAAAACACAACAGTTTCTGATGAACCCAAGACTGGTGAGGGAAGGAGTAATGTTTTCCACTCTCTTTTTTCGTATTTTAATAAGCAGATAAATAAGTTTACAAGTGTTGTAATTGTTTTTTTTTTTTTTGTTTTTTCCTCTTTAAATAAAAATGTCCCCAGGGTTCACAAAGAGAGCCCCTACAGCAAGAACAGTTATGCACTTTAAAAGTTACATTAAGTCCTCAGTTTATTTACTTTATGTTTTAAAAGTTCATTGTTGCACACTCCACACAAACAGATCTCCTTTAGGTGCTGGTGCTACTGCCATGTGGTAGATCATACAGTATCTCATTAACTAGGTAAATTGATTGTGCAATAACTAAGTTGTGTGCATTTGGCACTTTGTTATATATTTTCCTCATTGTATGTTAAATAGGGATGCATGTAATTACGGCTTTATGTAGCATAAGTAACAGACCTTTATATGCAACAATGTTGCACAATAAAGAATGTGTTCATTGGTAATAAAGCACTTCAAGCATTAAGTATGACTAATTGCTTTCTTGATCACCCCTTTACTGAAAACACTGACACAAAATAAAACATACCACTGCTGCGGGCGCCCCACCCCACGAGAGTCGGCCTGTGATGGTCACGGCCCCGAGGAGCTGTGGTGGGCGTCCCTTATTTTCGTTTCTGAAAGGTGGCAACCCTAGAAACCGGATATATACATAGAAACAAACCTAAGGACAAGACAAATTAATGAACACAAGACAAGTCACAATATGAACGATAAGTAATATTGGGCTTAAAAACAGGTGCACTTTTCAGTAAAAGTATGACATATTAAACATGTAAAATCATAGAATGGTATTAACACGTCCATTTCAATCTGAAGACTATTCTGGGTTTTAGGTTCAATGTAATTACAAGCAGTTTTCCCAAGTTTGGTCGAGGGAATTAAAAAAACAACAGCTTCAAAGATAAATACGCTCCTGGATTATGTTTAAATTCAGTGCCTTTTCAGTGTAAAAATCCGACTTTTGAGAATCTGTCACCTTAATTCAGATCCACTGCAGTCCTGGTGTAAGAGCTATGGTAGATTGCCAAAACAAGTGCATGCTTTATTATTTTTTACTTATTTTTACCCGCGTTGAGGCTTAAACATATTAGTAAACTTTAACATTGTAGTTAATTTGATTGTAGTTTTCAATGAAAACAAAAAAACTGTTTTGCCCGTACTCTCTCATTATAACGTAATAGAGACAGCCAGCAGATTAGTTAAGCCTTTTCTTTCAGACACGTGTAAAACTGTTAGCAGCACTCATATTCAATCTTCTAGAGCAGAGAATCTCAACCTTTACAACTCAACACCCCCCTCCCCACCTTTTATCGACTCTACTATGGGAGAGGGGTCATGTAATTCATTTTGAAAATAAAAAATGAAATACATTGAACCCCATTAACTGTGACATTGTTTATTTTCTGTATCAAATCAAAATTCTCTCTCTATCAAATGGAGATTTTTTTTTTTTTGTGAGTGAGCTCTCATTAGTGTTCTCATCAAGCTGCAGTGTACAGCACAGCTCTGCTTAACTTTAGAGTTGATCTCTGATATCACTTCCCAGAACTGAGCCATTTTTGAGGATGTATAAGTTTCACAGCTACATTTCCAGCAGATATAATTGTACGCGTTCGTTTGCGTCTCACGGAATTTTATATTCCAGCTTTATGCTCTTATTAATGCTTTATCTTTCAGCATAAGGCATCAGATGGGTGTGCTCTGTGTTCTCCAGGCACTGCCTGGTACGTGCTCTCGTGGTTTACAAATGGGGAGAGTTTCTGATAAGCAGTGCTCCAGCTGAGCGGAGGAGAATGATTTACATGTAATATTGTAAAAAAAAATTGATTTGTAAGACACATTCTTTGTTATGCTATGAGGGCAGGTACCACGAGACACCATATATCCGCTTAAAAAGATGCCAAACAAATGTCAGCTAAGTGTGGAAATGATGCTGACAGTTAATAGTGTCAGCATAAACATTATGACATCAGAGCGGGCTGAAGACACTGCTTCTCAGATACCACCCAGATCCTGTATGGCTGGGTATCTCTCAGTGCACTGGGAGTAATGCGTGTTTGATTGGAGGAGTTCACCTTTTCAGCCTGAACGTGTCTGCTGTGCTGATTGGACCCTGCTGATCAGGTGACTCTGGCTTTCCCTACATGCATCAGGCAGACCCATGGTCTTGCTGTCACGTGTAGTTTGCCAAGCTCAGAAACACGTATGAAGCTTTGACACATTTACTCAACATGAGCAAACACACAACTGTGTTAACTTTTTGTTGTATAAGACCACCAAGTTTTCATTTGAAGAAAAAAAAACATTGGCTTACCTTTTAAATGTTGTTTTCAAATGTAGCTTAAATTTGCAAGACGTACAAGTTTGTAAGGTATACTACAATGCAGGACAACTACCTCAGTGAGCTAACTCTGGGTTTAACTGAAAGCTACTCTTGTCTTGAATTTTGCACTTTTTAACCGGGTACTTCACTATGGTGACATACAGTCTATAAGTCCTAACCTGCTTCATGGTAGGGTAAGTCGAAGCTAGAATATGTGAATGCACATGTGAATACAACATACTGACCAATCAGACCTCGAGGACTCAGGGCGTCACCGGTCCTGTAAAAAACCAAACAGGGCTCAGCAGGAGAGTGTGGGAGGATCAGAACAGAGTAAGAGAGGGATGCAGAGAATCTCAGTAAAATACAGCCTGCTCGGCAATTCGCAAGGTGTGACTTGAACTGGAAATAAATTCTGGAAGTGTTTGTTGTGTGGGAAATTGTGAATAAAGTTACATTTTAAAGTATTATCATTTTAATTTCCATGATCTTTAGCTGACCTTGACTAACACAATATAATAACCATTGTTATAACCTTAAATAAATTATTCATTTTATTAAATCATGCAAGTCCAAAGAGCATGGACAAGGAAATTATAGCACTTTTCAAGCACTTTTTTGTTATGTTTTTATATTTGGTCTTTATCTTCTGCTGAGACTGCTTCCCATTGTTGGGATCACAAGTGAAGACAGATAATTATTCTGTTAAACCATATAGAGTATACCTAAGTTTCCCTGCAATAAACAACATTAGGTTTCAGTCAGGATGGAAATCCATGTACTCATTTTTTCCTATATCAATGCTTCATACACTGGGTTTGGCCGTGACATAAGGTTAGAGTAAGTGAAGATAAAACACGCTGTTACACAGTCAGCAAGTTTTTTACATTCATTTCAAATGAACTTAAAATGGACAACGGCTTTATTAATTTCATGAAATAAAGTAATATATGTTGTATACACATTAAATATATAGCATATACATACAGTATACACCTGCACAATGTGAACATTCAAAGTAAAGGAGAACCACACAGACAGCCAAACAAGCCTTAAGATTAAAAATTAAAGAGATGCATTTAGCTTCTGTCTGCATGTGTGAAACAGACCTCAGTGTGTTTGTGTGCCGTGCATTCAGGAGTTAGAAGTTATAAATTGTAAAGGTCAATAAAAGGCTACCCCATAACATACATTGTTTTACATTTGCATAAACCAGAAAGAGACAACCCCATTTATTTATGTGCCGCACTATCAACTTTTGGCTCATTTGAATTGATAACAGACAAATGAGCACTTACAGCTAACAGCCCTTTTTAGTGGCAACCAGTAGATCACTGGTATTTAACAGAGTTTTAGAGAACAAAGAAAAATATCACTGTAATGCTTCTATAATAATATGCATGACAAAAAACAGTGATGTGATGAACACACAGACATACAAATAAGGGAATACACAATGCATTCAAGTTTTTTTTGAGAAATCAAGGGTGATTGAGCAAGGCATAATGCATGTGAGAGGATACCTGAATGAGGTAACTGATCCTACATCAGAACTAAACAGCTCCTTCATGAGACCAGCATAAACACACAT
This sequence comes from Albula glossodonta, assembly GCA_019788955.1. Lineage (NCBI taxonomy): Eukaryota > Metazoa > Chordata > Actinopteri > Albuliformes > Albulidae > Albula > Albula glossodonta. The sequence continues at coordinate 52,094 of JAFBMS010000409.1, forward strand.
AAACGTATTCCATCTGACAGGCTGTGAACGGTTACAGGGTACGGCATGCTACCCTCACAGTGAAACCAGAATGGGAAGATACTGTCCCTGGTAATAGAAGTTAAATTAGCATTATATTATATAATAATATAATTATATTAAATTAGTATTTCAATCCTGTATTTTGTGGATGTTTATAATTACATATATAATTATAAATTGATTATGTATTTTGTATATACATAATATAGGTTTAGTCCTGTACACTAACTTTTGCACATTCCATAATACATATATCCTAGCTACTGAGGTTCACCTGCAGTTGTAACATTGGACATAGAAAGAGTTTACTTTTCCCCTTAGACGTTAATGACGAGCAAAATTGGATATCATTAAAATCGTATTTATGCTGAACTGTTCTCCATTCCACGCTTTCTATTCCATTCGATTTTTACGCTGATTTAATACCCATAACGTAAGTGTTGAACTGTAGCCTACTATAAGAGTGTTCTGACTATATGTCATAGTTACATTATTGTGAGGAGATGCTTTTCATGCAAGGTGACTAAAAGGAAGTGCATTTATTCAACAGAAGCCCAACAGCATCAAATCCAAGAGTTAGGGAGAGAATCACTGCATCAGTGGGGTGCTGTAACAAACAAACATTAATAAGAAGCCAATAGTTTCTGTGCCTGTGTAGAGAAAGGGGGTTACATTTCTAATCATTTTATTGAAGATAGAGGTAGAGGGGAGGGTGGTTCAGGAAGGGGAAAGGGGTGAAGTTCGCGATTCATCACAGATCAGTGGTCTATAGCAGAATGGCTCAACAGCACCATGCCCCTATTCTTTAGGTAAGTCTGTCGTACACATGTATGTACAGGCTTAGAAAACTCATCATAGCACTCAGCTGGCATAGTAACAGTTTCAGTTTAATGGCTATGAATGTAACCAGTCCATTGAATAACTGAATGAAAAAGACTAAAAATGTTTCTCCACATACTGTATATTGCTGACCTCTAGTGGACAGAAATGAAACTCCAGCCCACTGCAGTTGAAAGCATTGTAACCTCAGAGCTACACTGGGACTGTTATGGGTGTGTTTTTGATGGTTGTCATTTGGAGCTTAAACATCACCACTACCGTCAGGAATCCATTTCAAGGTTCACTTTATTTCAGGGGAGTCAAAGCTTCACAATTGCATCCCAGTGTTTACAGACTGTATGGTAGATAATGTTATTTTGTCCACTAAGTCTGGATTAACAGAAGTTCATTCACCAGCAACAACTTTCCTGCTGCCTAGCACTATAGTGCCATCTTGTGGAATCTTTGCTGCATTACAGGAAATTTTCCTCCATTTGCAAACCAATCAGTTGGTCTGATCACGTCACTGGTTCGAACATTGGGTAAATGTTGCATGTGATGTGACTAAATGTGCAAGCCTCTACATATCATATACCATAAGGAATGGTTCAACTCTAAACAGCTGCATGTGTTTCACAAAAATGCACATGAGCAGGGATCAGATCAGATTCATGAGCAGGGATCAGATCAGATTCATGAGCAGGGATCAGATCAGGTTCATGAGCAGGGATCAGGTCAGATTCATGAGCAGGTATCAGATCAGATTCATGAGCAGGGATCAGATCAGATTCATGAGCAGGGATCAGATCAGGTTCATGAGCAGGGATCAGGTCAGATTCATGAGCAGGGATCAGATCAGGTTCATGAGCAGGGATCAGATTCATGAGCAGGGATCAGATCAGATTCATGAGCAAGGATCAGATCAGATTCATGAGCAGGTATCAGATCACATTCATGAGCAGGGATCAGATCAGATTCATTCGAACATTGGGTAAATGTTGCATGTGATGTGACTAAATGTGCAAGGGATCAGATCAGGTTCATGAGCAGGGATCAGGTCAGATTCATGAGCAGGGATCAGATCAGATTCATGAGCAGGGATCAGGTCAGATTCATGAGCAGGGATCAGATCAGATTCATGAGCTGGGATCAGATCAGATTCATGAGCTGGGATCAGATCAGATTAATGAGCAGGGATCAGGTTCACATGCTGGGGTGGGCAGTATTAATGTTCCTCCACTCAGGTATTTCAATCTACACATTCCCAGCCAATGCAGTGCCTTTTATTTAACTATGATCAGGTCCAGTTCTATATTTTACTTATGTCAATGTTGTGCTGTATTTTTGTGTAGTTTAATTGACACAAATGAATTGCTGTTTTTATTTACTCTTTTTACACTTTTGTTGGCACTCTGATTTTATTGATGATGCTTAACTGACATGTTTATTTTCTGTTTATTTACATTATTTATAGTTAATCTTCATATATCATTAGTTACAATGCTTGCATATTATGTACCTGTGAAGCACTTAAGCCTTTTAAGTCATTGTGTGAAATGTGCTATGCAGACTCATTATTGTTAGTACTATTGTTGAGCTACTGGGGGGTGGCAAAAGGCAGCACTGTTCAGTTTATCCATGCATTCATGTGTTTGCTCTCTTTATGCCTCAAAGACCTGCTGACTGTGACTCTCAGTAACCGGACATTTCATTCATTAGCTCTGGGGTTCTTCACTGCCCTCCAGTGGTGGAATGAGTTACCTGCAATCTATAGACCTGTGTATGATATTCCGTCAGTGACGCGATGAAGAGGCTTATTCTCCCGCTCATATCCGCTCCCTCGGTACAGGGTTATTAAAGGGGGCTAATATAGACTCTGACATCACCATATATTGGTACCAAAGCAGCTGATAACTTGTCATTTGAGAAAATTAATTTGCTTAGTTTAATGTGTGAATGTGTAACAGCAGGGGCGTTGCCAGACATAAAGCTCTACTGGGGCACAGACCCCCATTACTCAAATCACACTATTTTTACTTGAATGCCTGCTGTGTGTATGAAATGTGCGATACAATGTGCTATATGAACTTCCTTTGCTTAGCCCACTATTACTGCCACTGCCATACTGCTGCTGCTGAACCTGAAACAGCTACTAAAGGTAAAGGTAAAAATGTAGATATTAATCTTTGTGAAAATATTTATTTCAACATAAATTATGAACATTCTCAACATGTTTTTTTAGACATAGAAGTCATACCCTGCATATGCCAATAATAACAAAACCCAACTCAAGTCATTTGCATTCTTCTGCATTCCACAATAAGTAAAAACAATTTCAGATCATTTCATGACTTGAGTCAACCAATATTCATGTTTTACATCAAGAAAATTACACACCTTTAACTTTTACAATATTGGTTTTATTGAAATAAAACATGAATCGTGATTGCACAGTACTTGATCAAAAACCTGCTAAAAGGCCATGTTGTTATATACAGGATTTAACTTCTACTGAGGTTGAGACTGGATCCATCTGTGTGTCTCTCTCCTACCTCTCCTCCTACCTACTGTATCTATGTACAAATCTATGTGTTTTTCTACAGGCACATATGTTAAAAATATATAAAATACGGTTTCTGTGTGAGCTGTGAAACAGAATTTGGTTGAGTGTTTGTCTTTGTGTGCATATTGTATCCATGTGTACGTTTGTGTTTGTGTGTGAACATGCATTGGTGTGTGTGTCTATGTACGTATAGGTGAGTGTGTACATGTGTGTCTGTCAGAGTGTATGTGTGTAGGTTTATACGTGGGTGGAAGTGTTACATTTTTAATTGTGTTAGCAGTTGTATCTGTGTTTTTGTGTAGCAGTTCTGAGTGTGTTGATACATCTGAGAGTGTGTGCATGTATTTTACAGTGTATGGAGTGTGTGTGTGTAGCAGTACAGGTGTGAGTATATGTACATTTGGGTTACTGCAAGTTTTTTATGGGTGAGTGTGTGAGCTGGAGTGGATATGTGTGTAACAAGGAGAGCGTATAAGTGTGTGTGTGCGTGCCCGCGTGTGTCACTGTTCTCCAGTTGGCACAGGGACACTAAGGTGTTAGATCCCCACACTCCAAACCCAGCACAGAGGGGTGTGTGTGTGTGTGTGTGTGTGTGTGTGTGTGTGTGAGACAGACTCTACTCCAGTTGGCACAGGGACACTGAGGTGTTAAGTCCCCACACTCCAAACCCAGCACAAGGGATGCGCGTGTGTGTGTATGTGTGTGTGTGTGTGTGTGTGTGTGAGTGTGTGTGTGTGAGACAGACTCTACTCCAGGAAGCACAGGGACACTGAGATGTTAAGTCCCCACACTCCAAACCCAGAACAGAGGGGTGTGTGTGTGTGTGTGTGTGTGTGTGAGTGTGTGTGTGTGTGCGAGACAGACTCTACTCCAGTTGGCACAGGGACACTGAGGTGTTAAGTCCCCACACTCCAAACCCAGCACAGAGGGGTGTGTGTGTGTGTGTTTGTGTGTGAGATACTCTACTCCAGTTGGCACAGGGACACTGAGGTGTTAGATCCCCACACTCCAAACCCAGCACAGAGGGGTGTGTGTTCAGTGAATCTGGTGTGGAATCTGTACAGGAGGGTCAGTGTGTCAGAGTCAGAGACGCTGTAGAAGGACAGAGTACCGGCTGGACGGTCCACACACACTCCTACTCTGTACACACACACTCCTTCTCTGCGGTAGTTGTAGGGGAAGGGGGGGGCAGGTATGTGTGTTTGATTCTTATTGTGCCAGACAAAGTGTCTGTGTTCAGAAGAGCTCAGCCTCCAGGAGTTTTTATTCCCTCCAAACACACAGTCATCACCCTCTCCTTTCCTGCTGATTCCTTTATATGTCACTGCTATATGAACCCCTCTCCACTCAGGCTCACTCCACTCAGGCACACTCCACTCAGCCTCCCAGTAACAGCAGCGTCCAGACAGACTCTGTCTGCACAAAACCTGGAGCCAGCAGGCAAATCTCTCTGGATTATCAGGATATGGCTCCTCTCTCTCTGTGTATGTCACCTTCCTGTTCCCCTCAGACAGATACAGGTCTCTGTGTGCTGTGTTTGGATCCAGTGTGAGCTGACAGCCATCTGCAGACCAGAGACATTAATGAGATTAATTATCATTATTAATATTCATCTCATTATGTGTGACTGAGTGTGTGTGAGAGAAAGAGAGAAACAGGGTGGTGTTTGTATGTGTGTGCACCTCTGTGTGAGTGTGTTCATATGTGTGTTTGGAGTATGTGGGGCTGTTTGTGTGTGTGTTTATGCATAGGTGTCTAAATATGGGTGTTTTTAAACACCGTCTGCAAACAAACTGTCCACAAAATGTCCAAAATCAATGACCATGAGAAAAAAACACACACACACACACACACACACACACACACACACACACACACACACACACACAATGGTGTATGTATGCCCAGACTTCTGTCTGAGCATGAAAAGGAGAATGGTGAAGAGAGGGACTGAAAAAAAGAGTTGAAAATATATGTGAACGAAAGAGGGAGAGAGGAGGGGGAGGAAATGGAGGGAGTGAGTGTTCAGTGCTGACAGACTCACATTTCCTGGGTCCTGGTTGGTTCCTGCTCTCTCCTCCATGATCCAAACTGTAGGAACAGCAGAACAGACAGTGACTGAGTGACACACAGTGTGGAAACTCTCTGTACTTACAGCAATGTGTCTATGAGGTGCAGTGTGGAAACTCTCTGTACTTACAGCAGTGTGTCTATGAGGTGCAGTGTGGAAACTCTCTGTACTTACAGCAGTGTGTCTATGAGGTGCAGTGTGGAAACTCTCTGTACTTACAGCAGTGCGTCTATGAGGTGCAGTGTGGAAACTCTCTGTACTTACAGCAGTGTGTCTATGAGGTGCAGTGTGGAAACTCCCTGTACTTACAGCAGTGTGTCTATGAGGTGCAGTGTGGAAACTCTCTGTACTTACAGCAGTGTGTCTATGAGGTGCAGTGTGGAAACTCTCTGTACTTACAGCAGTGTGTCTATGAGGTGCAGTGTGGAAACTCTCTGTACTTACAGCAGTGTGTCTATGAGGTGCAGTGTGGAAACTCCCTGTACTTACAGCAGTGTGTCTATGAGGTGCAGTGTGGAAACTCTCTGTACTTACAGCAGTGTGTCTATGAGGTGCAGTGTGGAAACTCTCTGTACTTACAGCAGTGTAAGTGTGTCCAGTTTAGCAGCAGAGAGCGCTCTCACTCCTGAGTCTCCTGGATGATTGTAGCTCAGATCCAGCTCTCTCAGGTGTGAGGGGTTTGAACACAGAGCTGAAGCCAGAGAATCACAGCCGCTCTCTGTGACTCGACAGCCTGACAGCCTGCAGAAAGAAGGAGACCAGCTCTGGACAAATACACCTTACTGTATCTGAATTAAAAATAACAGGGCCGGGGAATTAGTAGTATATACGTTATTATCATTATTTTAATGAGTTTGACTGACTCATTTACTTCTTGGTTTTCTATATCTGAAGGTATGTAATTAATATTGTAATAATGAATGAATCATTTTCAATTAATTCAATTTCAATTTTAATTTTGTGGAGAGAACACACAAACTATAAATGTACACCAACCCAGGCTGTGGACAAAACACACACACATACACACACACATAAACACACATTGACTGTAGCCACTCTATTTAAAGAACAAAGCCTTAAGAAATCGGCTGTATTCCCAACACTAATTATCAATAATTGTATTGTTGAAAGGGTATGGTAATTCCTGTTGTTTTTCCATTATTATTGCAGTTATTTTTAATGAAAGGTTATGGTTTAATTAATTTCATGAGATTGATTACTGCTGGGACTGTTAAATTGAACATTTTGTGTTATCTGTTTTTCCTTGCACTACATACACTTCACCTGCATTTAACTGGAGCCTTTGTGAGGATAGCATTAGCCTCATATTTTCTGGTTCCCATGAGGTGAATAGTACATTTCCTCTACATTTTGTGGTGCCCTCATGTGTGAGGATAGATTTTGGCATATTCAACGTTTTGTGATAATATCATTTGGCTATATTTAATGTTTTTGTGAGAAAGAAAAATGCTACTCAATTCAGCATTCAAGAAAATCCAAGCAGCTTCTAACTCATTGGACATCCCACATTGACCACTAGATCCCATCTTAAACACCACTGTCTACTGCAGTTTAATCAAGTAACAGCAAGCAGAGCTCACACTGTGGTTGTGAATTCCCCTTGGTAACACATTGACAATTCCACACAAACTTGAAAAACATTGTAATTCATTAATGGTGTTATTAATCACTGTTAATAATTCAAATCATTTTAAGAGACAATTTTAATTGATTATGTCCAATCATTACGATTAATCCTGTGGCTGTGCTGATGTAACTTTATGGACCTCATCTCACCTGCACCAGGAAGAGGTGGGCTCTCTAAGAAACTCTGGCCATAAGGGACAAATGTTAGAGAAATTATAGTTGCAAGGGGTTATGTATATAAAATGTATAAAGACATTGAATGCGAAGTTGAAATGTAATTTCTGTGTAATAGACAGGTGGTGTGGAAATTTCCAGTAGTCCTAAAGAAAGAGAAACATGAGTGTGTGTGTGTGAGTGTGTGTAAGATAAGAGGTAACAACTCTCTAGGTTGTTGAGCATTCCCATGAGAATAAGATGTCCTTCGGAGTAGAAAGAAGAACTGTTTGTAATCGTAGAAGATTGTATTGGGGAGTAACTGAAATTGGGCGGATTGCCATCGTCTGGTGAGGAAAAATAACTCTTTGCAAGAACAGAAGACTCATTAAAAAGAAGTAGCTAAAAGACACTGAAGTAACTGTTGACCAATGAAATGTTAGAGGTGGGATCTCCACATTCACCATGAAGATTATGTATTCATAAAAACAGTATAAAAGATGAGTGATTTTTTTATGTACTTTGAATCAGATCTCACAGGAGGCTGATTCCCAAATGCGCATTTGTATTAAACTTTTGTATTAAAACTTTGCTAATTTAAAGCTCTTGTTTGCATGTTCATTCCTCTCTAATATTCACCTCAACAGGTCATAAGGAAATTTACCTGACACAAACCTATGGGCTGAACAGCACTTATGCTTTACAGCATCAGATGAGAGATCGCTCCCCAGACCGCTGTCATCTAAGCCTTTGCCTCTGAGAGAGAAGTGGAACATTCTCACCAGAGAGCATATTTAATCTCCAATTTTTCCTCCCAGCAGGAGAATGAAGCCAGTTTCCCTGTGCACCCTTCCTTATTGATACTTTACTGATGCTGTTGAACAATCTGAGACAATATTGATCCCATCATCAATACTTTTAATAATTTAGAGCAGAAAAAGCAAAAATCTTCAGAACAGAACTGCCATTGATTTTATTGCTTATACTAACGGGATATGTAAAACATTCCGTACTGTAGTTTTTATCCAAGAAATTCTATCCATTGTAACAATCTGCGTACCCAGCACTATTAGTTTTGTAAAAATGTAAGGTGAAATCTGACTGGCTCAGATCGGCCTTCAGCTCGTTTGTTCACCCTGAGTGCATTCACGATGCCACAGAAACAGCAGAAAGTCTGGCTTCATTTTACAAAAACACACAACATCTCAAAAGATTGCAACCACAAAACATAAATGCAGGCAAGACTGGAAACACAAAAAACTTAACAAAACGTCTTCTACAGCATGGAGTGGACATGATGCACGAGAACTGCATCATGGTCAATTCCAAAAAAACAATATATGTTGCTACAGTATGTCTAAATACTAGGAAGAGACAATGATGTAACTTTATGGACCTCATCTCACCTGCACCAGGAAGAGGTCGGCTCTCTAAGAAACTCTGGCCATAAGGGACAAACCTATGGGCTGAACAGCACTTATGCTTTACAGCATCAGATGAGAGATCGCTCCCCAGACTGCTGTCATCTAAGCCTTTGCCTCTGAGAGAGAAGTGGAACATTCTCACCAGAGAGCATATTTAATCTCCAATTTTTCCTCGCAGCAGGAGAATGAAGCCAGTTTCCCTGTGCACCCTTCCAAAGAGGGGACCAGAAGATCTCAGCACAAATCTTCTGACAATCGTATGATTTATCCCCCTCCACAGAGGGAACACAAACTGTGTTTCACTACAGTTACCTCTCACTACAGATGGGTATCATTAAGATGTTATTGATACCTTACTGATACGATTAACTAACTGAGACAATATTGACACCATCATCAATACTTTTTATAATTTAGAGGGGAAAAACACAACTCTTCAGAACAGAACTGCCATTGATTTTATTGCCTATATTAACGGGATATGTAAAAAAAAAAAAAAAAATCAGCGCCAACTTTCCGTACTATAATTTTTATCCAAAATACACCTTAAAGTATCTGAATATAAAATATCAGGGCTGTTGAATTACTAGTATACACCTTATGCTTATTTTAATGAGTGGGACTGACTCATTCATTTCTTTGTTTACTATAATTGAAGGTATGTAATTAATACTGTAATACTGAAAGAATAATTTTCAAAATTAACGATTTAGTATTTTATTCCCTTATGAACACTGAAGTTGCTCTTGGAAAAACACACATTTTAAAATCACGGGTTGACTATGCAAAGTGAACGGAAAGCTTTAGCCTGAGTCATTATTAATATTAGCGGGATACTTATTCACATTTGAGCCCTTCATGAAAGAGGGGGTTTGTGTTTGTTACTCACCCCAGTCTCTGCAGTTTACAATGTGGGTCCTCCAGTCCAGCAGCGAGCGCTCTCACTCCTGAATCCTGCAGCTCGTTGTCTCTGAGCTCCAGATCTCTCAGCTCTGAGTGGGGACAATGCAGGACTGAGGCCAGATCATCACAGCAGCCCTCTGTGAGATTACACCAACCCAGCCTGTGGAGAGAACACACACACTATAGATATACACCAACCCAGCCTGTGGAGAGAACACACACACACTATAAATATACACCAACCCAGCCTGTGGAGAGAACACACACACTGTAAATATACAGTAACCCAGCCTGTGGAGAGAACACACACTATAAATATGCACCAGCCCAGCCTGTAGAGAGAACACACACACACTATAAATATACACCAACCCAGCCTGTGAAGAGAACACACACACAATAAATACACACCAACCAGGTTGTGGAGACAACACACAGACACTATAAATATACACCATCCTAGCCTGTGGAGAAAACACAAACACACACACACACACACACACTCTGTGTGTTCTGACTAACTCACCTACACACACTCAGATTTGCTTTCATACACATATTTTGAATCATTTTTATCATTGCGAATGATGAAACCTTTCTATTTATAACTGGTTTTCTGTGTTGTTATCACTTAAACATTGACTGGAGCGACTCTATTCATAGAGCAAAGCCTCCGAAAATTGGTTACATCCCCAATACTAATTATCAATAATTGTATTGTTAAGAGGGTATGGTAATTCCTGTTGTTTTGCCATTAATATTGTAATTTTAATACGTTTTTTGGAAAAAAAAAAAAAGGTCATGGCTTAAGTAATTTCATGAGATTGATTACTGCTGGGACTGTTAAATTGAACATTTTGTGTTATCTGTTTTTCCTTGCACTACATACACTTCACCTGCATTTAACTGGAGCCTTTGTGAGGATAGCATTAGCCTCATATTTTCTGGTTCCCATGAGGTGAATAGTACATTTCCTCTACATTTTGTGGTGCCCTCATGTGTGAGGATAGATTTTGGCATATTCAACGTTTTGTGATAATATCATTTGGCTATATTTAATGTTTTTGTGAGAAAGAAAAATGCTACTCAATTCAGCATTCAAGAAAATCCAAGCAGCTTCTAACTCATTGGACATCCCACATTGACCACTAGATCCCATCTTAAACACCACTGTCTACTGCAGTTTAATCAAGTAACAGCAAGCAAAGCTCACACTGTGGTTGTGAATTCCCCTTGGTAACACATTGACAATTCCACACAAACTGAAAATGAAAAACATTGTAATTCATTAATGGTGTTATTAATCACCGTTAAAAATTGAAATCATTTTAAGAGACTATTTTAATTGATTATGTCCAATCATCACTATTAATCCTCTGGCTGTGCTGATGTAACTTTATGGACCTCATCTCACCTGCACCAGGAAGAGGTGGGCTCTCTAAGAAACTCTGGCCATAAGGGACAAACCTATGGGCTGAACAGCACTTATGCTTTACAGCATCAGATGAGAGATCGCTCCCCAGACCGCTGTCATCTAACCCTTTGCCTCTGAGAGAGAAGTGGAACATTCTCACCAGAGTTGTATTTAATCTCCAATTTTTCTTCCCAGCAGGAGAATGAAGCCAGTTTCCCTGTGCACCCTTTCTTATTGATACTTTACTGATGCTGTTGAACAATTTGAAACAATATTGACACCATCATCAATACTTTTAATAATTTAGAGCAGAAAAAGCACAAATCTTCAGAACAGAACTGCCATTGATTTTATTGCTTATACTAACGGGATATGTAAAACATTCCGTACTGTAGTTTTTATCCAAGAAATAATATCCATTGTATCAATCTGCGTACCCAGCACTATTAGTTTTGTAAAAATGTAAGGTGAAATCTGACTGGCTCAGATCGGCCTTCAGCTCGTTTGTTCACCCTGAGTGCATTCACGATGCCACAGAAACAGCAGAAAGTCTCGCTTCATTTTACAAAAACACACAACATCTCAAAAGATTGCAACCACAAAACATAAACGCAGGCAAGACTGGAAACACAAAAAACTTAACAAAACGTCTTCTACAGCATGGAGTGGACATGATGCACGAGAACTGCATCATGGTCAATTCCAAAAAAACAATATATGTTGCTAAAGTATGTCTAAATACTAGGAAGAGACAAGTCAGGTATAGAAGAGAGTCAAACTTTCAGATCTCTCTTCTTACACAACTTCCACCCCTGTATTCATACTCATGTTGTTTTGTCCTCAACAGATAAGCAATCAATGCATGAGATGAAAAGGGAAGCCCATAGCATTTGGAACACCCTGCGTATCGTGCCACAAATGAAAAAAACTGAGGTTGACCAGAAGGTCCAGAGCAAGTGCCAAGTCAATCAGAACCTAAGAGCCCTAAAAACACATTAAGAAAACCTGTTGCCCAAAATGTTACTGTGGTCCTTTTTCTTGTTCCAATGACAGCACAAATTGAGAGAATATAGGCCAGGCAGACCCACAGGTACGGACACAGTCTGTTAACATATATCTCCTGGTTAGGATATCACACAAACTAGGATGGACTATAGAAATGAGATCATTATGTCTGTACAGTATGTATGTTTGTCAAGGGACAGGAATATGGGAACAAAGAGAAAGGATTAAAACAAAAAATAAGTGGACAAGAAAGACAGAAAGGACTGAAAATAAGAGGACAAATTCACACACAACAAGAAAAAGGAATTTGGACGTTTATTAAAAAAGGGAACATAAAAAGAAAACAGAAGAAAGGTAAGCCTTTACAAATTTAAAGGGATAAAATAAGAAAGGCAAACCACTATTATAAAAAAGGACAAAAGACAGGGGACAAAATAAAACTGAAGGGGAAAAAACTACATTATATGACTGAATTAAAGTGTGTAGCATTACCATTAGCCACCTAGCTGTGTGTCCCAACTTTAAAAAGTGACACTTAAAATTGACAGTTGGAAAGCAGCTTGAATGACAGGCCAGCTCAGCACAGGCTAGTAAAAAAAATGGCTACAAGTAACAATTTAGGCCAAACAGAGAGTGCTGTAGCTGGCAGGGCAGAACTCCTTCAAGATTATCTACCCAGAGAGTACCAGGAGTGCTAAAGCCAGGAAATTATTCAAAAAGAAAATCATACAAGACCGTCCAGAGACACTAATTCAAAACTATGTGACAACAGGAGGCAAACAAATAATTACAAATTTAATTTTCTACACTACAAAGACAGAAACCTGGCAGACCACAATATGTGAGGAATTCAAAAACATTAAAAAGAATGGGATTTCAAAAGGCCGACAGCTGAATTTAGGTGAAGGGGAGGACTCAGACTGTTATCTGCTTACCATTAACATTTATCATCATGGTACTGTCCTAATACAAGGGAATTAAGAAATTGTATTTGATTTCGAAAAAAGATTCCCCAAATTAAAAGAAAAGGTTATAATCACAGCTCCTCCAGATAAAACGATAACATATGATCTTCCAAGCCTGTTGTTCCCCAGCACCCCAGACACAGGTCCAGCCAGCAGAGTACTGACTCCCCCCAGCCCTCCTGCTCCCCCAGACCCACACACGGCCTGCTGCAGCTGAGAGAGAGCCTGTCCCTGATGGAGCTGGAGTTTACGCAATTCAGGGAGAGCAGCAGGACCAGCACTACAGAGCAGGACGAGAGAGAGCAGCTGAAAGAGGAGCTCCACCAGCTCAGACAGGAGCACACGGCTGCACTGAGACAGCTGCAGGAGGAGGTGAGCTCACTGAAGGAGGAAAACAAGCAGCTACACAGGGAGTTAGCAGGACCAGAGAGGAAACACAACAGAATGCCCCTCCTCAAGACCTGGACGTGAAACAAGCAGAGCCCAGAGTACAGCAAGCCCTGGCACCACCCACGGCTTTACAAGGCCCTACAACGCCCTCATACATAACACCCCCTCCCCTAAAACAGTCATGCCCACCCCCTCCCACAGACAGGCTGCACCCATCCCCCTCCCCAGAAGGACCACACCCATTCTTATCCCCATATCTAAACAAGCTACCCACACCCCCTCACCCACCTCCAGGAAAAACAGACCAGTTCCTTCCCCAAGACACACTACACCCTCCAATCACACTACACCTCCTAATCACACTACACCCTCCAATCACACTACACCCTCCAATCACACTACACCCCCAAATCACACTACACCCTCCAGTCACACTACACCCCCTAATCACACTACACCCTCCAATCACACTACACCCCCTAATCACACTACACCCTCCAATCACACTACACCCCCTAATCACACTACACCCTCCAATCACACTACACCCCCCAATCACACTACACCCCCCAATCACGCTACACCCTCCAATCACACTATACCCTCCAATCATGTGGCACTACCGAAACACACTGCCCACCCCACACACACAGTGGCCCCATCCACAGACACTGCCTTCCTGACCGACTCCAAGCGGAAGCATGTGGATATGAGACGAATGTTCCTGGAAAGGAGGGTGTGTAAGCTGTGGTGCCCCACGACTAAGTCTGCCCGACAGCAGCTCTCAGACAGCATCCTGGGAAACCCTGGCCCCATCATCATCCACACCGGGACCAATGACCTGGCCTCTCAGTGGGAGGGGGTGGCTGCCTCTGTGATCCGAGTGGCTGAGAGAGCCACACAGCGCTTCCCCAGGGCAAAGATTATTATCTCCACCCTTCTGCCCCGTGCTGACAGCATCAACAGCCAGCTGAGCAGGGGCTGTTCACAGCTGGCTAACACACACCTTGTCCACCACCCCAATCTGAATGCTCAACATCTATGTGACCAGGTACACCAAAATGAGCAGGGGGTCAAAATATTTGCCAAGTACCTGAGAGAGACCACCTTGGGCCGACAGAGGATTCATGTGCCCAGGAAAAATGGCCATACACAGCACCAGGGGAGAGGCAGGATGCCCACGCTGCCCACCCCGCTCCCACCACCCCCCACAACCCAACACTCAGCGCCGCAGCCCAGCACACACAGCCTGGACTCAGCTGTGCTGCAGCCCAGCACACACAACCTGGACTCAGCTATGCTACAGCACAGCACACACAGCCTGGACTCAGCTGTGCTGCAGCCCAGCACACACAACCTGGACTCAGCTATGCCGCAGCCACTCAGAGCCCTGCTGGCTCTGACATGAGGGGGATCTGCTGCCTGCTGGGTTTGATCTGCAACAAATTAATAACCTAGAGGGTTATTAGTGAGTAAAAGGGTGAGTAAAAAAAATAGATAAATAAATACATAATAATAATTATTATAATTAAGAGTATGCGGTATACATGTTCAATCTTAAGCAAATCCTTTGTAAATCAGTTAGAGATATGGTTTCATATTTGTAGTTTATTTCATTTTTCCATACATTTATATTTACATTTTGACTCTAAAAATCTGTAGCTGGAACATCCAGGGTCTGTGGTCCTCATCACTTGGTCTGAAGAGCACAGATCCTGAATTTGTAAGTAGTTTAGAAAATGCTGATATTGTGCTACTCAGTGAAACCTGGTACACTGAAACCCAACTTTAGAGAGATAATTCTCCCTTGTCTTAAACATACACATATAAATCGTGGCAGGGATTCTGGAGGAATTATTGTGTGGTACACGAAAGAAATAAATAAATTCATTGACCCAGTACAAATAGGTGAAACTTACCTTTGGTTAAAAATAACTTTAAAAATCTTTCCATCCAAAAAAGATATGCACCGATGTGCAATCTACACCCCCCCATTGGATTGTCCCTATTTCAATGCATCCATTTTTAATGATCTGCACACAGACATCTGCCACTTCCAGGCCCAGGGAAGTGTGCTGCTTTGTGGAGACCTAAACACCAGGACAGGTACTCTCCCTGACTTGTCAAACCTTGGGTCTGTATATCATTAATGGTAGGATCAGAGGGGACTCCTTTGGAAGGTTCACTTACAGCTCAGCTCTTGGGAACAGTGTGGTAGATTATGCCATTACAGATGTGGACCCCTCCTCCACAAATGCATTCACTGTCAGGCAACAAACCTCCCTATCACACCACAGTCAAATCATTGTATATATAAACAGAACAACTGAGCCAGACAACATACAGACACAGCCCAGTAAGCTGTACGATCAAAAACACTCATACAGATGGACTCCAAACAGCATAGAAGAATTTGGCAAAGCTCTTAACTCACCTGAAATCATGAGAAATGCAACCCAAACAACAAATATAAAGAGAAATGGTTTGATTAATAGAATGTAACTTAATTCGGAAAAAGTTACGAAAAACTTATCTTATCTTATCTTATCTTATCTTATCTTATCTTATCTTATCTTATCTTATCTTATCTTATGTCTTATCAAAAACATCACCAGCCCCAGATTTACACTTGGAGTATTGTGAAACATTAAAACAATACAAAAATACTCTGAAATAGAACAAAGAGAACCACATTAACAAAACTCGCATTGACATTGAAAAATCTATTGATCAAAACTAATTCTGGGGAATGTGTATTAATTTCATTTCGGCACACAAACCTGCATTAACTTTAAAAAACGGCTCAGCTTGGTAACAATATTTTGAAAATGTGAATATGGACATTGCTCAAAACAAATTAACAAAAGAATAATTGAAAAAAAAAAAAACAGAAGAACTCGCATTACTTCAACAATCGATCAAAGACAACCAAAACCCACCCGACACACCAATCACAATGCAGGAATTAACTGAGCATCTCAGAACACTAAAACCAAGAAAGTCTTGTGGTTTTGACAACAGAAATAATGAGATGCTGAAATATAGTAACCAGTTAATACAAGAGGCCCTACTGAAATTATTCAGTCTATCACTAAGTACTGGCTGCTTCCCTGACACCTGGAACCAAGGGCTTATATCCCTAAATTATAAGAGTGGAGATAAATTAGACCCCAATAATTACCGAGGCATCTGTGTAAGCAGTAATCTGGGGAAGTTATTTTGTAGCATCCTTAATTCAAGAATTATAAACTTCCTTACCGAGCACAGTGTCTTGAGTAAGAGTAAAATTGGATTCCTCCCAAAACATCACACAACAGATCATATTTACACCCTATACACCCTCATAAATAAACATGTTCACCAAATTAACAAAGGAAAAATCTTTGCATGCTTTATTGACTTTAAAAAAGCATTTGATTCTATTTGGCACCAGGGATTAAATTATAAAATACTTCAAAGTGGTATAGGGGGTAAAGTATATGACATCATTGAATCAAAACAAATGTGTGGGAAAATTGAAAATCAAAGAACAGAATTCTTCACTCAGGGTCGTGGGGTGAGACAGGGTTGCAGCGTTGGAAAGGGTCCAACGTTATTTAACATTTACATTCATGAATTGGCCACAATGTTGGATTATTCTGCAGCTCCTGGACTTACTCTACATGACACTGACATTACATTTTTATTATATGCAGATGACCTGGTTCTGCTGTCGGGGGACAGAAACCTAGTGGAAATCCTGCATTCTGAATTTTACAAAAATATACTCTGGGTCCACTGAAACACACCAAAAAATGCATGCAGGGCAGAATTAAGCCATTACCCTCTGATTATTAATATTCAGAAAAGAGCATTAAAATTCTGGATCCATCTACAAACAAGCAAACCAAATTCCCTCCAATATAAGGCCTTCCTATCCCAAGAGCTAAGCCCCAATAGAAGTCCTCTCAGTCAGCTGGCCATTAAACTAACAAACCAAATAACAACTAACAATACTAACTATGACATGTTTCAGACCAGCACTGTTTCAATTAAAATCAGCCAATTAATAAATCCAACAAAAGATTCTTATTTGGAACATTGGAAGAAAACAACACAACCACAAAACAAATTAAATTGCTACACTATGTTAAACAGAAATTTCAAACTGGCAGAATATCTCTCCACTGTCAGAGATATAAAGCAGAGCCAGATCCAAACCAAATACAGACTAAGTGATTACAGCCAGCCCATTGAAACAGGCAGACACAAGCAAACCTGGCACCCGAAAGAGGAGAGGATATGTGATCACTGTGAGACAGGTGAGGCTGAGACAGAGCTACACTTCCTCCTATACTGCACAAATTACACAAAAATTCACAAAGACTTCTTTGAAAAATTTAAAAGACTATATCCAAATTTTGAAACACTCCCTGGGGAGAGACAACTACCAATCTTACTGGGTGAAAGACACACAGCCTCCCTGGCTGCTCTATATGTAGCAACCTGTCACCAGTGCAGGAATATAATAAATGTATAAATGTTAGTTAATAGTCATTCATTGTATGCATTCATGTTTGTTCCTTTTTTCCCTGTTATTAATTGTGTTAATTGTTCTGTTATTGTGCTAACTGTACCATTTGCCTTGCCAACACAGCCCATGTCATGCCAATAAAGCACCTTGAAATGATGTGTAGCCTAATGTTTGAAATATGAGCCTGGAGAATGTTGATCAAATTAATTATCGATTGCTCAGAAAATGGGCAAATTCACAAAGATACTCATCAGGGAATGATAGAATAGCTATCTAATCAGGGTCTACTCTCCCTCTCCCCATGTAAAGCTCTGCAAATTATGAGAGCTTCAGTGCTGATGCGATCACCAAGAAAAGGGCACGCCACGTCCGACAAACTATCTCCTACCTACATGCTGCAAGCCCTGCAGGTGTTCTAACGAGCAAATCCAGGTTAGTTTAAGTAAACCTGTTCACTCACTCGCTCACTAGCACGCACACACACACACACACACACACAGACACGCGTATGCTCCAGCATGGGAAGGAGCCAGAGGGAGAGAGAGAGAGACAGGTGATAGCCCCCTGTGGTTTGGCATGTTTAAAAAAGGATTCTACATTTGGGGGCATCTTAGGGCTTACCAACAACAAAGAGGGTCGTACCACACCCAATTCTGCTTTTAACTGGTAACCCCAAATGTACATCCATTTTGGCTGTCATAAGTGTTTCGTTTAAGTTTCTGAGTAAAGCTCTGCTCCTTGCCATGCTTGAAAAGCCTGTTGCCTCTTTGGTCACTGATTCAGGGGTATTTACAAGGGGGGTGGAGTCCATTTGTCCCTCTCAGGCCGTGTCTGGCTGCATCGCAAGGGACCATAAAAGAAGGGAGCAGGGTAAATAACCATAAAATGCATGTTGCTGTCTCAACACTAGTCTATGGATAGAACACACACATATAATCCCACTTTCACACTGAACTTCAACACAAGATAATTCTGGTCAGGAACCACACAGCTGGCAACCCTAAGACTCATGGAGTTTTATCCTGCTTTACTTTGCTGTGATAGAGGAGTAAGAAGAGCAGGATGGGGCCAATGTGGACAAAGAAGGAAGGCTGAGAGAGAAAGAGAGAGAGAGAGAAGTAAACTGAGAGAAGGAGCTGTTTATGGTTTCTCTGTATGGAGCCATAATCACTAACTATTTACTAAAGGTCACAAAGCAAACAGCACTACTCACCCCAGTGTCTGTAGTTTACAGTTTGGACTCTTCAGTCCAGCACAGAACAGCTTCACTCCTGAATCTCCCAGGTTATTGTAGCTGAGGTCCAGCTCTCTCAGGGGTGAGTTTGATGACTGGAGAGCTGAGGCTATAATTTCACAGGACTCCTCTGTAAGATCACAACTGCCTAGTCTGAAAGAAAGAGGTGATATGTTAATATTTAACACTTAATATTTTAAATGTAATATTGTCTGTGCTACACTCTCCAACTGCAGTAAAAACATTCCGCGCCAACTTTCCATACTGTAATTTTTATCTAAGAAATAATATCCATTGTAACAATCTGTGTATCAAGCACGATTAGTTTTGTAAAAATGTAAGGTGAAATCTGACTGGCTCAGATCGCCTTCAGCTCGTTTGTTCACCCCGAAGTGCATTCACTATGCCACAGAAACAGCAGAAAGTCTGGCTTCATTTTACAAAAACACACAATATCACAAAAGATTGCAACCACAACACATGCAAGAAAACACATGCAAAATGCAGGCAAGACTGGAAATACAATAAACTAAACTAGATGCCTTCCACAGCATGGAGTGGACATGATGCACGGGAAAAAATATATGTTACTACAATATGTTGAAATACACGGTAGAGACAAGTCAGGTATAGAAGAGAGTCAAACTTTCAAATCTCTCTTCTTACACAACTTCCACCCCTGTATTCATACTCATGTTGTTTTGTCCTCAACAGATAAACAATAAATGCATGAGATTAAAAGGGAAGCCCAGAGCATTTGGGACACCCTGCGTATCGTGCCACAAATGAAAAAACTGAGGTTGACTAGAAGGTCCAGAGCAAGTGCCAAGTCACTCAGAATCTAAGAGCCCCAAAATCACATTAAGAAAACCTTTTGGCCAGAATTTTACTCTCATTGTTTTTCTCAATCCAATGACAGCAAAAATTGGAGAGAATATAATACAGGTAGACCCACAGGTACAGACACAGTTGGGGAAGGAAGCTCAGAATAGTTTGACAGTACCTGCACTGCTTAGAAAGGAACACAAGTTCCCATATGCTCATCAGGAAAGGAAACCTGCAAACAGAGTACCTCTCCTCCTCCATCACTCTCATCTCTCTTTGTACAACTCCACCTTACCAAAGGGGGCTGCATGAGTCATTTTTACTCAGCTTGGTTTGCCTGTAACAACTGCAACCCCTACTCTCTAACCATTAGTTGATTAAGCCATTTAATCAGAAATATTAATGGTAATTTAGTCATTTACTGTAAACTGTTAAATCTGGCCCAATCAGGCAACCACAGCTACAGGATTATCATTGCAGGTGCATTGGGCACATCCCTAGAGTGCTGCCCCATTGTTACATTTTTCACAACACCTCCTCATTGTGAGTAGCTGCTCACTGACCCAGTGTCATGTAAGTCAGTAATTAGCTGGACTTTGTGAAGTACCAGTAATGTAAGACTGTTAACATATATCTCCTGGTAAGGATATCACACAAACTGGAATGTAGAAATGAGATTATTATGTCTGTACTAACATTTCTTGATAAAGTCACCAGGATAAACAGTCTCTGCCAGAACAGCACAAGGGTACCTGGGGGTAACAGCCAGGAATCACCCTTCCACAGCAGCTCCTGTCTGAAGGTACTAAACAGTCCAGTCCAACCTGGGCCAGACCAGACTTCAAACTGCAGTCAAAAGTTCATCTGATCCATAGAGCACCCCCCTCAGACTTCTCATGACTGGATCACTGACAACTCATACTCTACCTCA
The DNA here is from genome assembly GCA_019788955.1 of Albula glossodonta. Taxonomy (NCBI): domain Eukaryota; kingdom Metazoa; phylum Chordata; class Actinopteri; order Albuliformes; family Albulidae; genus Albula; species Albula glossodonta. The sequence goes on from JAFBMS010000409.1 coordinate 72,975, forward strand.
CTAACACTCCCGACCACTTTAAGCATAAACCTCGCAGGTGTTGCTATTTTCTTATTTTCCATTATGTCTTATTGAGTTTGTCAGTAGATATGAGTGTACCATAACAGTCAGTCCTTGCCTGTTAACAGTGTTCTCTTTTGATATGTTATTCATGATTGGTTAAATGTTACACATAACTGCCCAGATGTCTACAGCAGTGTATGAACTGCCCAGATTTGCTAAACTGAAATAACCTGTCAAATGAACTTGAGGACCTGTGGAATGTTGAATGACTTTTGTGCTCTAAAGGAATACTGGCTTAAGCCGCATTCTGAGACCAAAGGGGGGTGTAGGGACAATAAGGAACTACACTTCCACACACTCCACAGGAAACACCAGTGATGTTTATAGCACCACCCCAGCCTGACATTCTCAGTTACAGTCAGCCAATTCTGCATCCCCAGAAACATGCAATGGGCAATGAAAGTTATAAAACTAGGAAGAACCCATTGTTCCCTCTCTTTCTCTTTCAGCTCTTACTCCTACATTTATCCTCATGTGCAGAACACATGCAGGAAAACTCAGACACTCACACTATAACTAGTCTCCACTCCAACATAGAAAAATATGCTAACTGATTCAATGAGTTGAAAGTAAATTTATAAGACTATAAACTTGTAAAAAGCATAGTCCACTTATTCAACATTCACCTAAACAATGAATAAACAAAAAAATTGCTGGGATGTTAGATAGTGAATGTAGATAACATATAGAGAAGGCTCAGGGTCAGGGTAAGAGGTCATCAGAGAGGGCAGAAAGGGGAACTCTCTGTCCCCAAGAAGGACACCATCAAACTGTCGTGTAATCATACGAGTCTAATTTTTGAAAACTAATTTAAGTTGAGAAGAATGGTAGCATTCACAAAGATACTCATCAGGGAATGATAGAATAGCTATCTAATCAGGGTCTACTCTCCTTCTCCCCATGTAAAGCTCTGCAAATTACAAGAGCTTCAGTGCTGATGTGATCACCAAGAAAAGGGCACACCACGTCAGACAAACTACCTCCAACCTACATGCTGCATGCTCTGCAGGTGTTCTAACAAGTTACTCCAGGATAGTTTAAGTAAACCTGTTCACTAGCTCACACACACGCACTTCAGAAGGGGAAGGAGCCAGAGGGAGAGAGAGAGAGACAGGTGATAGCCCCCTGTGGTTGGCCCCCATGTTTATCAAAGGATTCTACATTTGGGGGCATCTTAGGGCTTACCAACAACAAAGAGGGTTGTACCACGCCCAATTCTGCTTTTAACTGGTAACCCCAAATGTACATCCATTTTGGCTGTCATAAGTGTTTCGTTTTAGTTTCTGAGTAAATCTCTCCTCCTTGCCATGCTTGAAAAGCCTGTTGCCTCTTTGGTCACTGACCAAAGGGAGCAGGGTAAATAATCATAAAATGCATAATCTAAAAATTCATTCATAAAATGTTGCTGTCTCGACATGAGTCTATGGATAGAACACACACACATAATCCCACTTTCACACTGAACTTCAACACAAGATAATTCTGGTCAGGAACCACACAGCTGGCAATCCTAAAACTCATGGGGTTTTATCCTGCTTTACTTTGCTACGATAGAGGTATAAGAAGAGAAGGATTGGGCCAATGTGGACAAAGAAGGAAGGCTGAGAGAGAGAGAGAGAGGTACACTGAGAGAAGGAGCTGTTTCTCTGTTTGGAGCCATAATCACTAACTCTATTTACTAAAGGTCACAAAGTACACAGCACTACTCACCCCAGTGTCTGTAGTTTACAGTTTGGACTCTTCAGTCCAGCACAGAGCAGCTTCACTCCTGAATCTCCCAGGTTATTGTAGCTGAGGTCCAGTGTCTGTAGTTTACAGTTTGGACTCTTCAGTCCAGCACAGAGCAGCTTCACTCCTGAATCTCCCAGGTTATTGTAGCTGAGGTCCAGTGTCTGTAGTTTACAGTTTTGACTCTTCAGTCCAGCACAGAGCATCTTCACTCCTGAATCTCCCAGGTTATTGTAGCTGAGGTCCAGCTCTCTCAGGGGTGAGTTTGATGACTGGAGAGCTGAGGCCACAATGTCACAGGACTCCTCTGTAAGAACACAGCTGCTGAGTCTGAAAGAAAGAGGTGACGTATTAATATTTAACACTTCATATTTTAAATGTAGTATTGATAGTGCTCACTGATAAAGAGTGATATTGAGGATTGTAAGATCTACAATGCTCTGATGAAGATGTCTGTGTTACTCTCCAACTGCAGCACTTTACACCTGAGAATAAGATGTCCTGCTCAAGTCTGACAGTTCTACAGCTGTGGTTCTGACCCAAATAGCCCCTTTTCCTCTTCTCAGTTCTGTCAGAATTTGGGGCTAATGGCCCAGCTACCTTTTCCACGGTCTTTTTCAGGCTAACTCTGGGCTTTAAGCCTCACTCATGGCCCTACTCATGCCCCTGAGCCAAGTGTGGACAGCAGGGCTAAGGATGGAGTTATCAGATCCTTTTAAACTGTATTTCATTATTAAAGCAAATTCCAGCCTTTAGAGTGAATAGTGAGTTGGCTTGAAAAGTTTTGAGAAGTTTGTAGTTCCTTTCCATGAGAGTAAAAAAGCAGAAAATATCACACAGCTAAAGGTTTACAGAAGTTGTCACAGGAAGGCAAGGGGGTTTTTAGTTCACATCTGATCAGCAGTGCAGTGTGTCTGTTCTGATGGTGATCATTCCTCAATGATCTGTTACCAAACTTCTTGATAGTTATTGGTTTTATTAATTTTACCAAAAAACCCCAACGTAGGAACACCAATGTCAAAACAGTGCACATCACTGAGCCATCAGCAGGAAACTAAAATCATTTTTTTGATGTTAAACACAATGAAAATGTTCACATAAGAAACAAAAATATTCACTCTCTGATACTTAACTGCTATTCTCTGAAAAAATAAATCAATATTCTCGGCTACTACAGTCTGCTTTCCCTGTTTTCAGGCTTCAGTCAGTATCAGAGCTTGTTTATAATCAGGTCTGCATTTCAGAACATTCACAGGTGCTTTTGTTCAAGTTACTGGCCTGAATTTCAGAGATGAATGATTGTGGTTAAAATGATAATCCCAATTATTTTGCTAAATATTGTGATTACAATTATTAATCACAATTATCAGTCTGATTCAGTAAACAAAATTATTTTATTGCACTTTATGCATCTTATAACATGTTCATATGCTTTCTTTGGCTCTTGCAAATCAGTTCATTATTCATTTCTCAAAGTTGCAACAGCTGTGTCACCCTATATCATTTGAAATATAATTTTACACAAGGTCTGAATCATCAAACTTTAGTGATTAGGGTTAGAAGCAAGTAAATATTTTGGCTGTGCATCATTTTTCCATCTTTTGTTGTGTTTACTTGTCTTTGGTGTAATTGAAAATAATGAACCTCGAGAACAATACTTCTCCGTTTTACAAGGAAACCAACACAGTAGTAGCATTAACCGGTTGAATAAAACCAGAAATGAAATAAAACACAAAGTTGGATCCATTGGGGCCCTTATTCAGAACAGTTTTACTGTGTCTAAATGCTTTGGCTCCTCTCTGAGCTCTGCTGCAGTTACTAAATGAGTCCACCAGAGAGCGCTGTCACCCCTCCACAGAGAACAGGCTGCGACACATTCATGCCAAAACTATAGTGAGGATATAATAATGAAGCGCTGTGTTGCAGAGGTACCGCTAGCTTATGGCTGTGCGCGGTTTGTGTCGCTCAAATTCACAAGCCTCTAATGGCATCCAAATTAAAGTTTCATCTGTCAAAATCACCAATTTGGTGTAAAACAGAACAGAATGTTCTACATATACCTTGTGGGTAGCAGAGCTAGTACCTCGCCAATAGAATAAGTTTGCTTGGTAGCTGGTACATAGCCTCCCTCTCAATCTCTGGCAGAAAAGCTTCTCTGTTGAGTTTCTTACTGTGGCAGGAGAAGCAAGCTCCACTGCTTGTGTGAGCCTAACTGCCAATCAGCTTGGCTGTTGGCGATGTCAGGTTTTAGTAAAAACCTTGCTTTGAGTTCACATAGTTTTTGTACAGGTCTCGCTTTATAATCTTGTAGTTGCCATAATTTAGCCTACTGACACATAGCCTACGTTGACTTCAGAGACTTGATTGTCTCTTACCGACTTGTGTCAAGTTCCATAACATGAATTTATGGAACTAGGATAAATGTAACTGTGAGTAAAATATGTTGCTGTGTCCCACATGGAGTGATGCAGGGTTACCACAGAGCTAGAATTGTGAATCTATAGGGACCTAAAATGGCGCCGTCATGTCTGACTCTGGTACCTTTACAAAGTAAACTCAATCATAGATGGTCATATGAGACAGCAGTAAAGTAGGTTTGGGGATCATATTTTTAGTTTTAGGAAACCTGTTAGTGAGTACATACACACACACCAACACAGTTCTAGCAGACTATGACGAACAAACATCAATCCAGAATCTCACTTTCACACTATAACACAAGAGAATTCTGGTCAGGAACTACACAGCTGGTAACCCCAAGACACATGGGGTTTTATCCTGCTTTACTTTGCTATGATAAAGAAGTAAGAAGAAAGGGATGGGACCAATGTGGACAAAGGAAGGAAGGCTGAGAGAGAGAGAGAGAGAGTAAACTGAGAGAAGGAGCTGTTTAAGGTTTCTCTGTATGGAGCCATAATCACTGTCTACTAAAAGTCACAAAGTACACAGCACTACTCACCCCAGTGTCTGTAGTTTACAGTTTGGACTGTTCAGTCCAGCACAGAGCAGCTTCACTCCTGAATCTCCCAGGTTATTGTAGCTGAGGTCCAGCTCTCTCAGGGGTGAGTTTGATGACTGGAGAGCTGAGGCCACAATTTCACAGGATTCCTCTGTAAGACCACAACTGCCTAGTCTGAAAAAAGATTAGATTGTAATGTTAACAGGAGTTCCATTAACCGACAACGGCCCATCATTTATGAATATTTAGAAACTTTTTTCGAAAATTCTGTATGACATCCATCATTTTGAACAATAAAATTGCTGCAAAAAGGTTAGACCCACAGCAAAAATTAAGCAAAGAAAAAACCAAAAGAACAAGAAAGGCATTGATATTACAGGCTACTTTGGTCTGCTTTCCCTGTTTTCAGGCATCGGTCAGTTTCAGAGCTTGCTAATTGAGTAAAGCACTGGACTGGTGGCCTTATGAAGCTGCCCATACAGGACTTGACGTGGCAGGTGTTCTTGAGGCATGCTGATGAAATGCCTTAATCAGTGCAGTTGGTGTCTAGTGACCATGGCCTCTATGCTCTTGCGGTTTGTCCTAGAAAGAATCTCAGCATGGGTTAAACGGTCACGCCACATGACCCCCATGATTCACTGCAGACACCTTATGTGGAACCGCTCCAGTAACCTTAGGTGGTGGCTGCATAATGTACAGTGAGCCGGTCATTATTGTGAAATAAACCATGACAGGGTGATGCTGGTCTTGAATCACCCTGAAAAGGTTTATTTCACATTATTACACTGCTTTGTTGAATACTCAGTTCTGATTCTATGGTCTGTTATTTCTGTATAGCAGACCGCTGCTATGAACAACAGACCATTGCTATAGACTAAACAATAAAATCTATTGGACATTTTATTTAAGCAATAAAATTATTTTTAAATTGGAGTCTGTTAATAACTAATTTCAGGAGAGGCAAACTTCGGACAACCCTTCACTCAAACACCAGTATCCGTCCAATCCGGTTACCCACGCAGGTATTAATTTGCCACGTACCTTCTCTCCCATCACTCTGTTTCCGGCATCCCTCCCCCTCCCCATCTTCAAGTCTTCTTCCCTTTCTTCTGTTTTTTTTTTCACCAACTTTTAACCATCAAGGGGGGGTACACTTCATCCTAAAAAATAGTGAGGCATAACACTGCCCCCCCCCGGACTCCAAGCCCAAGGTTAATGTCCGTACCAATGTACAACTTGCTACATCATAATAAACTCCTTCCAAACGCATTCATGTTGTCTGAACGTTCATTCTCCTGAATCAATATTTTGTGTCATATTATTGATATCTTTAGTAAGTAGACATGTAATAAGCCACTTCGTGTCGGGGTCCTGCATCACCCTGTCAGGGTTTATTTTGCAATAATGACCGGCTCGCTTCGCTGTAGATTATCCCTCACATAATGATCGGCTCTCTGTACATTATCTCTTACATCATGACCGGTTTTGCTGTACATTATCCCTTCCATAATGCCCGGCTTGCTGTACATTATCCCTTCCATAATGCCCGGCTTGCTGTACATTATCCCTTACATAATGCCCGGCTTGCTGTACATTATCCCTCCATAATGCCCGGCTTGCGGATGTACATTATCCCTTACATAATGCCCGGCTTGCTGTACATTATCCTGCTTATTACATGGCTACTTACTAAAAATATCAACAATTTGACACAAAACATTGATTTGAAAAGGATTTTAGGAATTTTTTACTTTTTTCCAAATCTAAGGCTTTATGTAAGTAAAATGGCATGCAGTACAGGCTTCTAATTGTTTTGGCATACAGAGGACATGTTTGTCTTCCATCCTACAAAGTTTGGTGAGGCTAGGAACAATACCTGTCAAGATATTAATGTCCAAACATGGCTTGCCAGATAAGGCGTTTTTGAAGCTATAAAAATGAAATAATATCAAGGGCTGAAAAAAATATGAAACAAAGGATTTGAATAAAAATACTCTACAGGCCTTGGTTTTGGGACCCATTCATGATATAAACAAGGTTTAAACAAAATCTGAGATGGTGCTGTAACAACCTTATCTGATTTGGCATGGAATAGCCCACTTGTTTCTCTGACTTTTGCCTATATGGTACATTTTAAGGCAACCAATACTTGATATTTGATTACCTGCTTCGGTTCTGGCTTCCTATATTACTGAATTTCCCTCTGATTTTCAAATAATCAGTTTAATGTTTTATAACATAACCATGTTATATTAGGGAAATCAACTTGGGAACATGAAATTTGGGCATGGGTTAAGTTACTCAGCTGGGGTTCTGATTTTAAAACATGAATTTAAGGATCAAGTTATTTTATCACACCTACACCCTGCAGGTCATTATGCCTTAGTAGCTGTCACTACAGATGGGCAGTTTTTTTCCTTGGGAATATTTACGGTTACAGCTAAAATAAGACAAATAATTATTTCCTAGATGCTATTCATAATGAATTGAGCAACAGTGTTGAGAAATAACCTAATCTGGACATTTTTTTAGGTGTGGATTTTAAACCAGCCTTAGCCTAACATGGCTCACATGTCACAACAGCCTGTTGTCTACAGGCTGTAGTCTAGTGGCTAAAGTACATGAATGTACTTTACTGTTGATGAATGTGAGGTTAACACCACATAAACATCACCATGGTGAGTTTCCTCCTGAGAAGTTCCTGTCCAAGGTCATAGCTGGTAAAAAAATTGTCACAAGTGATTTTGTGACCCCGCAGTCCAGTAGTCATATCAAGGACTACATGTTTTCCCTGGTTTTTTCAGGGATGCCGCTTGCAGATTTGCCTGTGTAAATCTGTAGATTCCATGCATAGCTGGTTTTTGCATCACAGACTGCCCAGATTTTTTCCATATTTGCCTGGCTTACTGGGCATGTATTGCTGGAGCGGGCATTTTCCACGGAAAGGGAGAAAACATTCATCTCTTGTCACCTCTGGCCCTGGATTGAACATCAGTGGAAAGAGTTGCACCCATCTCTCCCAGACATCCCTGATGGGAGTAAGCTTGTCAGATTTTGCTCTGGCGTCTCTGTTGTCAAATCTGAGGACTCTTGATATCATTTGAAAGGCCTGAAGTGACATTGTAGCCCGGAAAATATTCCTGCCTGTCGATGCGTCCCAGAGACTCTCAGTGGCCTCATTTCTGGATCTGTACACTCCAGCAAGGAGAAGAACACAAATGTAGGCATCCAGGTATTCCTCATCAATGTCATTCCACATGTTGCTATGGACATTTTTTTTTTACTTTTTTAGTGACAATGGCATAAACAGATCAAAACATGTCTTGATGTCACTTACTCTCATCACAGCAAACCTCCCAGGGGTCATTTTGATGACATTTGCAGCAGCTGTCCTGCCATATACAGCAGGAGGTACTGAGCTCCAACAGATGTTGCCACTTTTGGATTTGAATATTTCAGCAGGAGCAGCTTCAGCACCGGTGACCTCCTAATCAGACTGATCAGATGTGTCTGTGTCTTCCGGTTGATACTCCACATCATCTTCCTCCTCAGAGACCTGCTCATCGCTATCGCTATACTGCTGTGTGTCCTCTGCATCATTGTCAGCAAAGATATGATCCAGAGCTTGGTTCACATTAAATCTTCTTCTCATTGGTGCATGCTGTAAATTGGAGTGTACTCTGCAAGTCGCCAACTATAAACTCAATTTGCCTGACATTCCTGGACATGTCTGTCTATGTTTGTTCTGTCAAACAGGCAAAGAGAAAAGCCCCTTACTGAAGCTCAAGTGGTTGGAGGAAGAGCTGCCTGTAGGCTGTTGGCTGATTGTGTGTTTATGATTTCAGTTTTGGCATTTATTATTGTTTTATAATCTTATATTTTAACTGGGTCGAAACTGAACCTAACAACACAAAGGTCATAATTTTCTCCAGAGCATTTTATAATTTTGTAAAATTATTTCTTTTGATTTTATTTTGTTTAAATAGAAGTTCCTGACAAAGTCAAAAAGTCTTGTTGCAATAAACAAATTTATGTTGTACTTTTTGCCATGCTAAACCTAAAAACAGGTCGGTGCCAACCCTAACACCAGAGGAAGGTTAAATCACATTCATTATGCCCTAACATTGTAAAAGTAGAGATTGTTCCAACACCACTTTTGCACCAATGCACAATTGTAATAGCTTGTAGTACTTACAATGTTCATCCAAAAAGAAGCAGCTCTTATACATGGAAACATAATACCTCTTTGCTCTTGAATCAAATTATAGCATGTATTAAATTTGTCTGGAAAAAAGCAAATCAAGAAAAATTATATGATCTCAACTGTTATCTTCTAATATTTGAGATACAAACCCCTTGCAATGAAATCAGGTTCTGATTTCTGAAAACTGAGGAAAATTAATTTATCACTGATATTGCATTTTCATACACATATAATGAATATAAACCAGAAGAAAATGCCACTAAATTAGCTCATTTGAAAATCAAGGTGGACCAACAGTATATCTGTAAAGCCAAGGCAGTTTCATAAGGTCAAGCTATAAATGACTGGAAAAAGGTGAAATGTTTTAAATTACCTTTTTTAAATTGGAACAACAACATTTTAAGTCCAATAAAATATCTGAACTAAAATCAAATGGCATCATGATTTGAAACCCCATGGAAATCTCGGCTTGGCAAGTAATTTTACTAAACACTATTTTTCAAACCTACAACCGAAAGCCCTTAACAGTTTCTTCTATAATATTGCCAAACTTAAAATATCAGCCCCATCTTGTTGAAATGACATATTTGATCTTAAACACTGAGAATGCAATACATGCACTCAAAAATGCACAATAAGCTCTCCGGGAAATTAAGATCTCAACACAAACTTTTCACACATTCCTTAGTTTCTCACTGTCCATAGTGAAGGTAGAGACTGTGGACTGAATTCCAAAACCTCAGAATGACATCTCATCCTTGCTGCACTATTGGCTGAAAGAATGAAAAAAGTTCCTAACATGATTGATGAATGCCAATCTGGTTTCATGGACAGAAGACACATCACAAACAGTGTCAGACGAGTATTAGATATATCTGATTACTCTCAGAGGACATGGATTTCTTTCTTTTCTGATATGTATAATACTACACAATCAAATGTATTTGTACATTAAAATCACTTGAAATCATGGTTTGTAAGAATGGAAATTGCTCCGTTTAACTGAAACACGGTACAAGCCAAATATTTCAACTTAAGGAATCTGTCGAATCTTTCTAATATTCCTGTTAAGAAAATAATAAAGTATTTGGGCATTATAGAAAGACAGTGTTACAAGAATTAAACTCTAAAGCTCCTGCAACTAAAATGAAATTAAAACATAATTCACAGATTCAGATGGACTTGTCTTTATTTGGTTTATTTTTCATATTAAAGGCAGGTGGCTTATCTTAAGTCATTTATACAGCTAATTCATTAGATGAGCCAAAGGAAATATAAGAATATATTGACAGTAACTCTGAATATTTTCTTTGGAAAAAGGAAAACTCACTACTTAAAAAATCTATAATAACCACAAGTGTCAAAGAATGGCTATACATTTTCTTGATTTCACTTCCACACCTTCACCTCTGGCTCTGGACTAAATTTTTGCTTTGTTAACTATGATTTTGTCAGAATCACAGTGGAATCACAGTGAAATTTTACAAAAGTTGTCTTTGATTTACGAGGTCAATTCACCCCACATAAACAATTTCTATGAAATAATAAAGATTTCTTTTTTTTTTAAACAGTGGTTTAATGCTGACGTTACACTAGCCAAACAGCTTATGGAATCTGATGGCAACTTTATTCATTTTGATCCAACATTAAAAGAATATTCCATTATCAGCTCTACACAATGAATGACTGCTTTACACAGTTAATTACTTCTGGGGGACTGTGTGAGAAGTGATAGTCAGAAGTGGTAACACCTATTTGTTCCTCTTGTTCATGAATCATCAGTTTTCTGTATTAGTTTTAATTTTCCTTTGTAGAAAAAGGCAACATTTGTCTGTACAGATTTATGAACAGATTTATCAGGATTTACAACTTGGACACAAGCTCTAAAGCATAGAAGCATAGCAGAAGGAGAGGTGTGAGACAGAGGATGAAGCCACTGAAACTCACTGAAACTCAGACTCCTTCCTCTGCCCACTATAGCACTGGCCAATGTGCTGCATCAGAAACAAGATCAATGAGGTTCAGGCCAGTATGATCCATGTACAGAAATTCAGGGATGCATTATGGCTTTCACAGAGACCTGGCTTACAGCCGAGGACACAGATTCTGACCTGACGATCAGAGTCTTTGGTGCACCCATCAGACTGGATAGAGACTCTCTTACCACTGGGAGTCTGGGGCCTCATTTATAAACCGTGCGTACGCACAAAAAATGCTCCAAAATGTGCGTACACCGATTTTCATGCACAATTTGTGATTAATAAAATTTCTACTTAATGTGAGAATGTGTGTACAGATAGGATACCTTTGACCCAAGCATACACACATTTAGGGAACATATTCGCACAAAATAGCACACCCTAGAGACCAACAAAAAAAAGTTGCACTGTAGTTTCATTTCTTGTGAGTATTTAGGTTCACATTATCATTTGTAATCAGTGTTTTTTTTTTGGTCATAAATAAATTATACATTAAATCAACAGATTTGAGTAATCAATTCATTATGAATCAATTTATTTTGTTCACATAAATAAACCTAAAGTGTATGATGATAGCAAGACAGCATAGCCATGGCTGCATTGGCACTGCTAGAAGATATTGCGAATGGTATGGTGCAACAGGAACGGGTCTTCAGTGACCTTGCCGACTCATTTGCCCATGATGATGACTGGCTCATTTGTGACCGAATGTATAATTCAGGAGCACCTTCCCAAAATTCACATTTTTATTTGATCACATGATACTAAAGTACAGATTCAGAACTACAAAATGAGGTATCACTTGCCAAGACCGAAGAAATACTTTGCCGTAATATTCAATAGAACATTATACTTTTGCAAACTGCAGTTCTGAGAAAACAGCCTTTTTCATTTTTGCATACATTCCCAGCACAAATTATACTTTCATAAAAGGAATTGGTGCTTATAATGGTTAGATTAGGATGGTGCTTTAATCAATTAGTAAGTTCATTTTAAATTTGCAGTGTTGGTGGTGTGGGGGTTTATCTACATTTTTATGGGTGCAGGACTAACAGGGAGGACTACAGTGATTGCCTAGGCACATGAAATAGAGGTGGGTGGTTATAGTCTGAATACATGTGAAGCCATGAGACTGAATTTATAAAACAAGAAACTACTTTATTGACACATACAACACAGTAGCTTATAATAAAATACAAAAAGGTACAACAAAAGGTGCAGATGTGCAGTGAACATGTCCTTTTCCGGCTATGACAACGTGTTTCTCATGCAGTATACATCTTGGATGTGTTCATAAGGCAGTTTGTTAGTACAGGATTCCTGGCCGAGCTTTGAGTTTTCTTTGTGCCTTCGACCGCAACCGCAGGTGAAATTGAGAGTTTTGGTCACAGTCAGAGTCAGTAAACTAACTGCATTATATCTTTGGCTTCATTAATGACAACAGCAAAAGTTGAATCATCATCATCTTTCGGTTCTTCAAAATTCACTTCATGACCTCTTTCACATACAGTACTTTTATCCAAGTCGGGAATGGATTCTTCATCACTGCTGTCCTTATCTTCTGAGTCTGACAGCACAAGGTGCATCTTATCCTCCTCCACCTCAAGTCACCAGTTGTTCCCACTGACTTCTGTCTCTTGCACCGGAGAGATTCAGTTAATTAATGTTTGAGAGCTGCCGCCACTTTTATCGTTGTCCATGATTCTAACAACACACAAATAAACTTTTGCATTCAACAAAGTTCCGCATGAGAGGCTCATAGAAAAAAATTAAATCTGCAGGAATATCCGTAGCTATCACTGAGTTGGTTCGAAGTTGGCTGACTGGTAGAAAGCAGAGTGTAACTGTTGGAGGAATTGTTTCAGAGCAGGGTCCTGTAAGAAGTGGAGTCCCACAGGGATCAGTGTTGGGGCCTTTGCTTTTCCTTATTTACATAAATGATCTTGATGCAGGGGTTAGTCGTTAAACAGTAAAATTTGCAGATGACACAAAACTGGGGGGTCTAGCCAACAGTATAGAATCAACTGAGGTAATACAAGAAAACCTAAACAGTATCCATATGTGGGCAGATACCGGGCAGATGACATTCAACTTAACTAAATATAAAGTCTTGCATGTGGGAGACAAGAACCTTAGATGAGACTACTTCATGGGAGGAAGTAAACTAGATTGTGCCCAATTTGAAAAAGACTTGGGAGTAATAGTTGACCAAAGCCTAACAGTATTTAGGCAGTGTGCTGTAGCAGTAAAAAAGGCCAACAGGATGCTAGGATATATAGCCAAAAGTATTGACTATAAATCTAAGGAGGTTATATTAAAATTATATGATGCATTAGTTAGACCACACTTGGAATACTGTGTGCAGTTATGGGCACCGCACTATAAGAAAGATATTGAGGCTCTTGAAAAAGTACAAAGGAGGGCAACTAAATTAGATCCTGGCATGAGACATAAAAGCTACGAGGCAAGACTAAAGTTACTTAACCTATTTAGACTCAGCAAGAGACTAAGGGGTGATTTAATAGAGGTTTTTAAATTTATAAAGGGACTCAACAAGGTTAGCTACGATAATTTTTTTTAAGGTGAGTTCAGTCTGTAGGACAAGGGGACATAAATGGAAACTAGTTAAGAGTAAGTTCCGCACTGATGTAAGGAAGTATTATTTCACACAAAGAGTTATCAATACATAATACACAATACGCCTGAAATTATATGTTTTCTAACCTCTATTTAGGAGACCTAAGCTTTGATTTCACATTCCGGGAAGTCTTTCCTTCTTTCCCCTATTCACGGCCATTATTGCATTTAAAAATTATTGCTCTGGACTTCCGGCGAGTACGCAGACATGATGGCAGGCTAACCTAACGCTCTCCCCAAACCACAGATTGTTCCCCAGATTCAAGTGTGTTAACGAGGTAATTTTGTTTGTTATACTAAGGAAGGGGACAAAACCAGCAAAGCTAAAAGAAAAATTAACACAAGATCTGGAAAACATGACAAAGTTTCTGCGGAGAGCGAGGACGATGCTAATGCTAGCTCTCCTAGCCCTGCCGGACTTGATCCGCCTGAAGCTAGTCTGCTAGCTGGTATTTATACGGAGATCAAGGCGATGCGCTCCGATGTAAAGAGTGAGCTGCAATCATTCCGGTATACGTTGAGAGAGGACGTGAAGAAGGAGCTAACTGAACTCCGAGACGAGATTAATCAGGCCCTGGGAGATATCAGGGGGGATTTGAAAAACACAACAACGCGAGTCGAGGAAGCTGAACAGCGTGTAGCCGAGCTGGAGGAGCGCAATCTCGATCTCGTGGATTCGCTCCGACAAGTGCAGCAGAAACAAGAGATCATGCAAACAAAAATGACTGACTTGGAGGCTCAGTCACGGCGAAACAATATTCGCATTTATGGAATACCTAAAGGTGAGGAAGAAAATAAAATGATGGACTTTGTGGTCAAACTTTTGAAGTCAGAGCTGGCCATCCCCAGCGAGCACGACCTGAAAAAACAACGTTACCATAGAGCTCTGGGTCCGCGACCACCACGAGAAGCTCCGCCGCATTCTATTGTAAATAATTTTCATGAGTATAAAACTAAAGAACTCATTCTGTCGTTTGCTTGGAAGAAGAAAGAGGTCTTTTACAAAGACACACAAGTTAACTTTGACCACGACTATCCGACGGAGATAGTTAAGAAAAGAAGAGAGTACGCAGGAATTAGGAGAATGCTTAAGGAGAAGGGTGTGCGGTTTCAGACCCCTCCACCTGCCAAGCTCAAGGTGTTTTTGGAAGGTGGACCCAGGATCTACAATGACGCAAGAGAAGCCGCTGACGACCTGCGGAAAAGGGGATTTCCCATTGACCATAATGGACCTGGTCCAGCTCCAGTACTGCGCACCTCAGCGTGGGAGAGGGTCGGGGACAAGCGTCGTCAAGGAGTATCCCGCCACCAAGTACGGGAGAAGCTGCGCGCTTACCGCCACGATACCCAGGAGACCTGACCCTAACACCAGGGTCTGATTGTGTCTGATCCTCCTCAGCTCCGTCAGGTGAATTGATAAATAGCAATTGACTCCCTTTTTTTTTCTTTGCCCTCCCTCTTACGTTAACTTTAAGACTGACTTTTAGCTTGAGATAAGCAGATTTGTTGATATGGGGAGAGTGGGTTGGTGGAAAAACTGCCATGGTGGAAACTATGGAAATGAAAGTAACTTTAGTAACTTCAAAGAGGGGCCCTTTTGTTATATCAGGTTTTCCCCTCCGCTTTAAAGAGCATGTAAGTTCTCTTGTTGTGGAAGCCAATTTGTTGTATACACACTGTGTTCTGTACTGTTTATATGTCTATAGTTGTATCTACCCAAGTTTAAGGGTAAGGCGTTACAGGTTGCAACAGGTAATTATTGACACAAAGAAACAAAGCAAATGGATTATCAGGAATATAAGATACTAACACTTCATGTGAATGGGTTACATAATCCAGTGAAAAGGAGCAAAGTTATTGCTAAAATTAAAAAGGAAAATATTCAAGTGGCTTTTAGGCAGGAGACACATCTTTCCGACTCAGAACATGAAAAATTAAAAAAGATGGGGTTTATCAACACATTTTACTCCTCTCATAAATCTGGGTGTAAAAGGGGAGTGGCAATTTTACTTTCAAACAAGTTGCACTTCCAATTAACTGCTCAAATTAAAGATAAGGAGGGTCGCTACATCTTAGTCAAAGGCAAGATTGACCACAAAGAAGTCACTCTGTTAAATGTATATATGCCACCAGGGCATGATAGATCATTTATTAAAAAAATATTTGACTTATTAACCCTAGAGTCATCAGGAATCTTAATCTGTGGGGGTGACTTGAATATGCAATTGCAACCCAAACTTGACTCAACGAACTTACACAAGAGGAGAAACCAAAACTCAGTATTCATGTGGAAAATGCTGAGGGAATTTGGTATGATAGATATATGGAGGGACCTACATCAGACAGAAAAACAGTTTACCTACTACTCCCCTTGCCACGCAGAATATTCCAGACTGGATTATTTTTTTGTCTCAGCTGCAGATAGGCATAGAATAAGTGACTGTAGCATAGGTGTCAGAGATGTCTCAGATCATTCAGGAGTATACCTCTCTCTGCATCTAAATAGCAAAAGGAAAAATACTTTATGGAGGCTCAATACTAGCTTGTTGAATGATAGAGTTTGTAAGGAATATATAAAAGAAGAGTTAAAAGAATACTTGCAAAATAATGACAATGGAACAGTTTCATCAAATGTATTGTGGGATGCTTGGAAGGCAGTACTAAGGGGTAAACTCATAGCTTTTGCAGCCCACAGGAAAAAGGAGAAACATAAACACTTAGTGGAGTTGCAGTCAAAACTTAAGAACCTAGAAACTCAACATTCGATTCAAAGAGACCCACAAACATGGGCTCAACTAAAATGTATTAAACAAGAAATAAATCAGATTTATGATGAAGAAAATGAGAAAAAAATGAGGTTTACTAAACAGAAATATTATGAATCCGGCCCAAGGGCGATGAAACTTCTGTCTTGGAGACTACGTAAGCAGCAAGCAGAAAGAACTATTCACAAAATAAGAAACCCAAAAAACAACAAAGTCTGCCATAAGTTAGAGGAGATTCAACAAGCCTTTGAAGCCTACTATAAGGACTTATATACTCAACCTGACAAAGCCGACAACACTGTAATTGACACATTTTTAAACTTTCTGGATCTTCCCTCAATAGGGGAACATCAGAATAATGTTCTGACAGCTGAGATAACAACCGCTGAACTGGCTGGCGCTGTTTCTCGCCTAAAGACCAACAAAACACCAGGGTCAGATGGAATTGTTAGTGAATGGTACAAAACATTCAAACTTGAGTTGACGCCTCTTCTTCTCAGATGCTTTAACTATACCCTTAAGGAAGGTCAGATGCCCCAGTCATGGAGCGAGGCAGTAATATCAATTATTCCTAAGGAAGGCAAGGATAAGGGAGAATGTAGTTCTTATAGGCCAATATCCATCCTGAATACAGACTATAAGCTATTTGCCTCAATTATGGCCAAAAGGATTGAAAACATAGTCTCTGAAATGATAGACCCAGACCAAACAGGGTTTGTCCGAGAAAGACAAACACATGACAATATTAGACGAACACTCCATGTGGTAGACTATGTGATTAAGGGAAAAATTAGTGCAACACTGATAAGTGTAGATGCAGAGAAAGCGTTTGACTCGGTTGGTTGGGGCTTCCTTTACCAAGTACTGCAACGTTTTGGCTTTAATGAAAAATCTGTTCAGTGTATTAGATCACTTTACTCAAACCCCACCGCCAGAATAAGAATCAATGGCCATTTAACCCAATCCATCAAGTTAGAGAGAGGTTGTCGCCAGGGCTGCCCACTAAGCCCCGCCCTCTTTGCGCTCTTCATAGAGCCCCTAGCTCAGGCAATAAGGGAAGACCTGGAGATTAAAGGCATTTCAATTGGAGGCAATGAATACAAGATAAGTCTATTTGCAGATGATATTTTGCTCACTTTGACTGACATAGAGAGAAGTGCACCTAAATTGATGTCCCTTATGAGACTGTTTGGTTCATATTCTGGGTACAAATTGAATACACATAAGACTCAGATTCTTGCATATAATTTCACACCAAATACCAAACTGAAAAGCAAATTTGATTTCAATTGGGACGCCCCTGCTATTAAGTATTTGGGAGTTTGGATCCCAAAAGACATCTCCAAAATATATAAGGCAAATTATGATCCAGTTATTAAGACAATCAAAGCAGATCTAAATAGATGGACTGTACTGCCCCTAGATATGTCTAATAGAATCAATTTAAAACAAATTGCTGGACCAGGGCTGCCCTTAAGGTGTGGTTCAACACCTGTGAAAAACTTCATCTCGAGAAACATTCAAAAATATTGAAATGGGTGGCTTATGACTCAGAGTTTATACCATCAGGTTTAGACAAGCGGTTCAGGCAATGGGCACAGAATGGTATTACAGCCTACTGCACGATAGCTGATGAGGACGGCCTACAGTCTTTTACCCACATCTCTAAATCATTCAGACTAGGAAGGGAGGATATGTTCAGATATTTCCAGGTCAGAGACTATTTCAATAAGGAAATCAAGCAAGCAGACAATAGGGAGTCTAATCTGATCACTATTTTTACTGAAGCATATAAGGCAAAAGATAGTAAACACTTAATATCTCAAATTTATAAAAGATTAAAAAGCTCCAAGAACCTTTCTACTCATCATGTCAAACAGAAATGGGAGAGGGAGTCTGGCCTGGAGATAACTGAGGATGACTGGAAAACTGTTTGGGAGGGTCAAGCTAAAACCACCAACTCTAGAGCCTGGCAAGAATTCTGCTGGAAGAACTTGATAAGATTTTTTGTCACTCCTAAATTGAAATCTAAGCAGCAGGGTTCACGGGGGCAGGACAATTGCTGGAGGCAGTGTGGTCAAACTATGGCTGATCACTTTCATATATTCTGGGCCTGCCCCCTCATTCAACCATACTGGCAAGATCTCGCTGGAGAAATCCAGTCAATCTTTGGTTTAAAAGTTGATTTTTCTTTTATTACACTGTATTTGGGTAAAATCCCAGTTGGACTTATGGCCCAGGACAACTATCTTTTTAAAGTGCTCTTGGCTGCAAGCAAGAAGGCCATTACACGGAAATGGCTGCAGACAAGTATACCATCAAGGAATGACTGGATCACCATTGTTAACGAAATACAATGTATGGAAAAACTGACCTTCACTCTAAGACTACAGTCAGAGCAGTACACAAAGAACTGGGAACGGTGGACTTCGTACTCTTTAAAGTGTAACTCATTGTCTGTGTGAATCATCACTCCATTTTGCACTAATGTATGACCTGTCAACCTTGTCAACCTGTCTGTTCATTATTTATTTTTTTTTTTTCCCTTTTTGTTTGTTTTTTTTTTACTTCCATTTTTGTCTTTTATCGTTGAAAAATAATTGAAAATTTAAATAAAAAGAAAGTTTAAAAAAAAAACAAAATTATTGCTCTGTCCTGCACATAATTTATAGATCTTGCTTAATTGATTTTGACTTCCAGAGCACCATATATGCTTAAATGAGGACATTTCAGGGCATGGTTGTTGCACACACACATTTGTAGGATGAGTTGTGATTTATAAAAGAGGACATGTGTATGTGTTGTGTACGCTAGTTTTATAAATCAGAATTTTTTTTGTGTACACAAACTCGTAGGTTTTGGCTTACGTAGCTATTTACGCATTAAAGTATGCAACATTTTTATAAATGAGGCCCTTGGACTCTTTCTCACCCCCCATTGCCTCCTCTATCCCGAATTCTGTCCAGCATGTTTTTGTGTTTTTTTTCTGTAGAGATCAAATCCGGCCCCTAGAGGGCAGTAGAGGGTGTCCCAACCCACACTAGAGACACAAAGTCACAGCTGGAACTGGAGCCAAAAAATCAGTTATGAGGAACACAATGTGCCTAGCAGACAACAGAGGGGCCGGCAGACGGAACAACAAGAACAGCACAAAACATAAACCATCCTCCCCAGACAGAGGTGAGTGACCAACATGACCTATGTGGAGTTTAGCAGGGTCTCCCCCCTCAACCCTTACCCATACAGCACAAACTCACTGAGGATGTCGAGATTGGAAAGACCAATAGCTACACTGAGACTGGGAGATGAAATTGGAAGAATAAAAATGCTTTTGCTATCAAAGATTTCAAGTTGTTAACTATAGATTCAGTTACTGCATTCCATTAAACAACTGTAAAACATAAACATGAACTGTTTATGAAAATATCAGTATCAATCATCTACATTATTAATCACATAACAGTACTCACTTGGCCTTCCTGCAGTTCCTCACTACTGGTACCAGTCTCTGCTGACCTGCTGCTGATGTGTTGTACATCTTCAAGTCAAACTCATCCAGGACCTCCTCTGACATCAGTAACACAAAGGCCAGAGCTGAGCATTGGTGTGGTTCCAGCTCTTTATCAGAAAGTCTTCCTGATCTCAGGGAAGTCTGGATTTCCTCCACTAGAGAGTTGTCATTCATTTCATTCAGACAGTGGAACAGATTGATGGTCCTCTCTGCTGAAGACTCTTCACTGATCTTCTGCTTGATGTACTGGACTGTTTTCTTACTGCTCTCTGATCTGCTTTCCATCTGTGTCAGAGTGTCTGGTCCAGGTGATCTGCTTCCTGTCTGTGTCAGTACTCCTCCTAAGAGAGTTTGAGTGGAGTCCAGTGAGAGGCCCAGAAGGAATCGGAGGAAAAGGTCCAGGTGTCCATTCTTACTCTGTAAGGCCTGATCCACTGCACTCATGTGTAACTCAGACAGCTGCATTCTGTCAGTTTTAGGTTTTGACTCTTCTGGTCTGAGTGCATTTCTGTTCTCATTTACACATGAATGAAACACAAACAAGGCAGCCAGATACTCCTGAATGCTCAGATGCACAAAGCAGTAGACTTTCTCCTGACACAACCTAGACTCCTCTTTAAAGATTTCTGTGCACACCCCAGAGTACAATGAAGCTTCACTGACATCAATGTCACTCTCTCTCAGGTCCTCTTCATAGAATATCAGATTGCCCTTTTCCAGCTGTAGAAAAGCGAGCTTCCCCAGTTTCAGGATAATTTCTGCATCTGATGCTGAGATCTTCTTTGGGTTTGTCTCATTGGTGCCATGATACTTCTGATTCTTCACATTTGTCTGAATGAGCAGGAAGTGTGTGTACATTTCAGTCAGAGTTTTGGGGAGTTTTCTGCAAAACACTTTACCCAACATTGTCTCCAGAACTTTAGCAGAAATCCAGCAGAAGACTGGAATGTGACACATGATGTAGAGACTCCTGAATGACTTTATGTGCGAGATAATTCTGCTGGCCAGGTTCTTATTTCTGATTCTCTTCCTGAAGTACTCCTCCTTCTGTGGGTCATTGAACCCTCGTATCTCTGTCACCTGGTGGACACACTCAGGAGGGATCTGATTGGCTGCTGCTGGTCGGGAGGTGATCCAGAGGAGAGCAGAGGGAAGCAGATTCCCCTTAATGAGGTTGGTCAGCAGCACGTCCACTGATGCTGACTCTGTTACATCACAGCATATCTCATTGTTCTGGAAATCTAGAAGAAGTCGACACTCATCCAGACCATCAAAGATGAACACAACTTTGATTTCATCATGCTCAAAACTTTCAATTTCTTTCAGTTGTGGAAAGTAGTGCTGGAGGAGTTGCATCAGACTGAATTCTCTCTCCTTCTTTAAGTTCAAGTCTCGGAAAGGAAGATTGAAGATGAAATTAATGTCCTGATTGGCTTTTCCTTCTGCCCAGTCAAGAATGAACTTCTGCACAGAGACAGTTTTCCCAATGCCAGCGATGCCCTTTGTAAGCACAGTTCTGATGTGTTTCTCTTGTCCAGGTAAAGGTTTAAAGATGTCATTGCAGAGGATTGGAGTCTCCTGTATGGTTTGTGTCTTGGATGCCATCTCCATCTGTCTGACCTCATGTTCATTATTGACCCCCCCACCTCCCCCCTCTGTGATGTAGAGCTCTGTATAGATCTCATTGAGGAGGGTTGGGTGACCCTGCTGTGCCAAACCTTCAAATATATTTTCAAACTTCTTCTTCAGATCAGCTTTTAGTACCTGCTGTACTTTCATTATATGTCCTGGAGAGAAGAGAAATTTTGAAAAAAAAAAATTAATAAATAAAAAAATTTTAAAACAAACTTTCAATAAATTAGATCAAACTTAAAAAAAAAAAAAAACAGTCAGGATCACATAAAAGAACAGTTTGGACCCTTCTTAAACAGCACAAAAGCAAAAGCAATGTGCAAACGCAGTTGATTAGCATAAATATTGACATTTTTTGAGTGGTACAAAAGTAGCAGGTAAGTGAATAAATATAAAATGGATCAGTGAATTTTTCATCACCCATCATTGAAAAGGTGGTTTGTGCAAACATAATTAACCATATTTGCATATTAATTAATTTAATTATCATGTAATGAATGGTTAAATTAGTCTGAAATGATGTCCACTGATTTCCTGAAGGTCAAACATGTGGGTTTAGACACACAAAACATGCTTCTTTGTTGATTTGGACCAAAGTTAGGCCAGCAGTTGCATTTCTACTTGTGACAGCTCTGTAGAATAAACACCAATCATAAGAACCAAATATGTCACTGATGATTCCACAGTGCTTTGATTATTCATATTTTAATTATTTAATTATTAATACTATTCATACATTGTGTTTTATATAACAATAATAAATAATAATAATGATAATAAGCATTCAATCATTGACTGTCTGTGGTGTTTTGCATCATGATTCTTATGTTCTCATGAATGCTCAAAATACATTTCAGATGTCAGAGCAGGCTGACATCTCCGTCGGTGACTCACGGACTAAAAGCATGCGTGAAAGTCGGATGATGTCATGCTGACGGCTGATCCATCCTGAGTCTTCAGGAGCTGGTCGCTGCAGTGGGGCTGATCAGATCAGTCCAGGTGGGAACCAGGAGGTGTAAAAATCAGAAAAAAAGAAGGTGAGTGAGACTGGCCAATGCAAGTGAGATTGGACATTTGTACCGTAAAATTTGGCTTTGTGTTACTCATGTCCCTCAGTGTTTCACACATTTCATTGAAACAACACGTTACTGAAAAGAAAGTATAAAATGTTTTGTATGTGTTCATTTCCATTCTAAATACTGGTTTACTTCAAGTGTGATCCATGAAACTCTCACTTTAAAGCTATATTAGAAGCACCAGGGTAACTTTGGCATGTTTACAGAGTAAATAGTGCACAGCAATCCAGCTTTCTACAGTAAATACAGTAGCAGTGACAGAAAAGTCTTACTCTTCTGCTCATCTCTCTCCAGGGAATCAGTGAGATCCTTCTGGTTCATTTTCATCAGGAACAGGAGTGTGATCTTCAGAGACCTCTCACTGCCACAGGTCTCCAGCATCTTCTCAACTATGTGCAGGGCCTCAAGGTCCTCCTGTTGTCTCTCAGTGCATTCTGGGTAATACTGACTCAGATGGCTCTGAAACTGTTTCAACTCCTCCTTCTTCAACTTCATCAGAGTGCGCTGGAGAGACTGAAATAAACATGCAGAGATGTGCTGTATCACAGTGACTGAAATAAACACATGGAGAGGAGTGCTGTATCAGAGAGACTGAAATAGACACATGAAGAGGTGTGCTGCATCAGAGAGACTGATATAAACACATGAAGAGGTGTGCTGTATCAGAGTGACTGTAATAACCACATGAATAGGTTTGCTGTATCAGAGAGACTGAAATAAAGACATGAAGAGGTGTGCTGTATCAGAGAGACTGAAATAAACACATGAAGAGGTGTGCTGCATCAGAGAGACTGAAATAAACACATGAAGAGGTGTGCTGTATCAGAGTGACTGAAATAACCACATGAAGAGGTGTGCTGTATCAGAGAGACTGAAATAAACACATGATGAGGTGTGCTGTATCAGAGTGACTGACGACAGGTGATACACAGGATGTGTCCCTCCACCTGTCATGGTCTGATTTCACTTCCATATTTTCCATATTTGCTCCAGCCTGTTTGCCTTTTACTGGCACAGTGATTATTATACACCAGAATCAGAAACATCAAAACTTAAATTACACACATTCACACTAACTTTAGTTAATTTATCAAATGAAGGGTGCGTTGGTGCCTTGGCTGGTGTTCCTCTTCAAATTTGAATTTTTAATGGTTTTAGTGGTTTTATTTCCTTGTTTCAATTGCTGTTGTTTTATCTCGGCCTTTATTTTCCCTAGCATTCATACAAAACTATCTGCAGCTGCTTAGCTTGTAACTTCCCACTTCAAACTCTAACTTATCGCCTGGTTCTCCATCATCTCTGCCCTGATGCACCTACATACCTGTTAGCTACCTGGAATACGTCTATACTACACCAGAATACCATACCTGAAATACTTCTCTACCACATGAAGATACTTCTTTACCACATGGAAATATTTCTGTACCACATGGGAACACTTCTCTACCACACCAGAATTACATCTCTACTACAATGGAATACTTCTTTATCATGCCAGAATACTTCTCAACAATCACTGAAAACTGGTACCAAACAGGAACCTGTTTTTCTCTCAGTGAATTGTACCATTTGGGTTCCATCTATATCCACAAAGCCATAGAATCTGGCTGTGGTGGTGACCTTAATGTGATCTTCAGAAAGTACCTCAAACTGTGCCCATTGTCACTTCCAGAAGATCATTTGAATATCTAGCTTCTAAATGTCTTCCCACATTCAAAGTCTTATTTTCCTGATATATACTGTCCAACTAAACTTAATGCATCCTACATAAATAAACTTTCAGACTTTCTTTCTTCTCTCCTGTCCCATGAAAGGCATGGCAAAATACCCCTGCTTTGAGATTCCTAAATAAAAAATAGCTTTTGATTTTAACTGTTGTTGACAGTGTTGTGTTGTTATTGTGAGCCATGGGAGAGCATTTATCAAAAATCATATTTTAACAGATAATATTATATAAAATAGTTGTATTCCATTTTATGTTTGTTATGAGCAAATAAAAAAAAACTATGCTGATCACATAATTTAAATGTTACTAAGGAAGGACAAAAATATTTAGAATTTCTGGGTTTCTCAAAAATGACCTCCAATTTTACCCTAAAACAGATAAAGTAGGTAACCCTGAATGCAGCTGCTATATTGTTAATGAAAAAATCATCACATCTATCAGCCAAATGTTAATCTCTTTGCTCTAATCTAATCATAGTCATGTAAGGGGGCAATTACTTTTTCACATGGGACATATTGGTAATTGGTGACTGACTCTCTCATGAGTGAATGGAATAATGATGTAAAAACCATGATTTATGTTTCTGTGGGTTTCCTTTGTCTAATTTTCTATTTTATTTGTTTTATCTGAAATCATTCAGCAAGAGAAATATGCAATAAAAGAGGAAATCATGAAAGGAGTAACAACCTTTTTTTCACAACACTGTACATTACCAATGTTGAATTCCTGCCAAACACCATAACAGTGCTGCTGGGAGTTTGAGTCCCTTAACAGCTGTTCCATTGCCAATGTGGACTACCTGTCATAGCCAGTAACAGTGCTGCTGGGAGTTTGAGTCTCATAAGATCTGTCACATTACTAATGTGGACTTCCTCTCATAGTCAGTAACAGTGCTGCTGGTTTGAGTCCCATAACAAACACACAGTTTTGGCTAGAGCAGAGGCTTATTCAATTGATAGGTATTGTTTGGGGTCAATGAATGAAGTGCCCAAAATAAATACACACCACATGTCGACAAAACAAAGGAGCTGATTGTGGACTAAAGGAAGAGGAGAGGGAGGCCGGACCCCATCACCATCAATGGATCTGCTGTAGAGAGAGTCGGTAGTGTCTAGTACCTCGGGGTCTGAATCACAGAGGACCTCACCTGGACTGAGCATGCAGGCCTAGTGTCGAAAAAGGCTCAGCAATGCCTCTTTAACCTCAGGCGGCTGAAGAAATTTGGATTGGGACCCAAGATTCTACGGGGTTTCTACAGAGGCACCACTGAGAGCATCCTTACAGGTTGCATCGCTGCCTGGTATGGGAACTGCAAGACTGCCCAAGACATCCGTGGATGTGAGCTTCCCTCCATCCAGGATATATACAACAGGCAATGTTTCGGCAAGACACGTAGGATTATCAAGGACCCTAGTCACCCCAATCATGGCCTGTTTCAGCTGCTACAATCTGGCAAGCGATATCGCAGCCAAAAGGCCCAGACCAGCAGGCTTCGAGACAGCTTCTTCCACCAGGCCACCAGGCTCATGAACAATGAACTCTGATGGCCAGCGACACACACACTTGTTTACACTGATCTCGGACTTTGATCTAACTGTTCCTCACATACAGGAACTGTAATCATAATGCTATTATGATTACAGTTGCTGCACTGTTTTTTTTAACCTTATTCACCATATTGCTGTACTATATTTTTTACCATATTGTTGCACTATTCTGTTCTATTATTTATGCTCCTTCCTTGTTTTATTATTTTTAGTCATATTTGTTTACTTATATTAGCTTAGTTTTAATACTTTTTTAAAACATAGTTTACCTCTACCTGTACTTATTGCTACCTCAACACTTTCTTCCATAATACTAATAATACATAATACAGTCTTGGAGCCAAAACCAAAGCTTTTTACTATCCTATATCTGTGTATGAAATGTAACAATAAAGAATCTTGAATCTTGAACAAGTATGACACCATATTTTTGTTAGGTGTGGGATTCTCTGCACTGACAGTGTGAAATTGCACAGGCAGCCCAGTGAGCACTTGACCCAATTTCAATATTGTGGCTATGTTGTAGCTCTCATGTAGCCCTGAATATCTTCAGCTAAATATAGACCACTTTTGACCCAAGCAGTTTAATTCATTATTACATAATTTATATGTCACACAAACAACTGCAAATTTGTAAGATGCACAGCTGAAGTCCATATATTGTGCTAAAATAATTTGAATTGCCATTTCCCAATGGCACAGGTATGTCAAGGCTAGATATAGCCTACTTTTAGCCCAAACATTATTGCATATTTAGTATCCCCTCAACAAGTATAAATGTCCAGAGATGCACAATATAAAAATATTAATTAATTGACTGGTCTAAAAGTAGGCTATAGTTAGCCAGAGAGATTCTGGGCTGGATGAGAGCTAGGCAAAGACAGATTCTGTCCAGCTAACTATAGCCCACTTTCAGACCAATCAATTTAATAATTATTTCATATTTTTATACTTTAGATTTTATATTTTTATACTGTCATCTTCTAAAACAAAAAACAAATGTGTTTAGCAAGCGCATCACATCATTGTAACCTTCTGGTTGACTGACTAATCAAATCAATGAAGAGGACTGACACTGAAGAGAAGCGGTTTGCGAGTCTGGTGTTGAAAACTAGTGAGCAACTGAAACTGACAACAAATAATGTTATGGAGGAAAACTAAAGATAACCCTATAATAACCCTATAATAATGAACCCCATAATGATGATCAATTAATGATAACCCCTGTCCATACCCATGTTTATTAATTAATTAACACATGTAAAATGCTTTTTATATGTGTAATAACTATTTCTTTAGTTTTAAATTAATCAACCAAATATTTAACATTTTATATGGTGTTTGAAATGCATGCCATGAATAAACTATTAGCCTAGGCGATGGCCTTGAACTCAATTGATGGATTTTGTCTTGTGAAAGCAATAAAGCAGTAGAAACTATGTTTGCGCACCAAATGATTGTATGACTGTTTAGGTTAGGCATATTTGTTGTTTAATACACATATTTCCTGCTTCTGTTACATGACTACTTTTGAAATTGCCAGCAGCTGCTGAACATAAGGAGTTTAAGGAATTAAAACCTGTGAGTACTTTATGCAGCCCATTTTAAAATAGACATAGTGCCCCCAATTTATTAGTTCATTAGCAAAATAGGGGGTGGCTTAGTTGTTTTTTTTTGATACAATTTAAGCCTGAATTAGCCTATTTACAGCAACACAAAAATAATTGAAGGCTTTAAAAAAAGAAACAACAAAGCCAATAATCAGTTTGTCCTGTCTTTGTTGGTTCTTCTTTCAATAAATTTAGGCCCATAGTGATAGCGATAGTACCAGCCATAATAAAGAGAAAACCCTGATCAGTAGCTATCAAGTTGACTTGATAAACATGGATCTTGTTGCAAAGCCAAATGTATCATCACCAGTTTGGGCACATTTTAGGCTTGAACCCAATGACAAGGGGGAACCAGCCAATTTAGAGGAGGCAGTATGTCGCATTTGCAATAAAAAGGTATCAGTGAAGCGAGCTAACACAAAAAATATTAAGTTGCATCTCAGAATAACTCATCCTTCTGTGTATGCTGCAGTTGGACCATCAAGTGAAACCACTTCAGCAGGGTCAAGCAATGGCCAAAGACAGTTGGGAGTCGCAGAAGCTTTTGTGAAACTTAAGAAATACAGCCATGACGGCAACAAGTGGTGAGCCCTCACAGACTCTGTGACAAGATATTTGGTTGAGGAGATGTAACCATTCCGTACAGTGCAGAAGCCTGCATTCAGATCTATCTTACATGCTTTTGATAAATAGTACGAAGTACCCAGCAGAACATATTTTTCAACAACAGCAATTCCCAGAAGTCCAATATTTCGATATATATGGTCAAGCATCAACATGATGCCTTACATGAGTCTGGTGATACATTATGTCAGTAAAGACTGGAAACTAAAATCCAGGTGTTTAGAAACAGTTTTCCTGCCAGAGAGCCACACTGCCGACAATTTGTTCAAAGCACTCCACTCCGCATTCAAAGAGTGGTCGCTGGATGAGAGAAAACTTGCCTGCATTACCATGGGCAATGGCGTCAACATTGTGGCAGCGGTGAGACTGCTGGGTTGGCTGTGGTTGAGCCACAATTTGCACTTGGCAGTTGCAAATGCCCTGAAAGCAGCCCACCTTTTCCCAGAGCTGGCAGAAGAAGAAACACCTGCAGAAAGAGCAAGCTGAGCTCCAACTACCTCAACCCAGCTTAGTACAGGTAATTTATTTAATTATTTCCACATAGCATGTATTCATGTTGATGGTTTTTAAAAGCCTTCATAAAATTCATAAATATATGTCTATGTATCCACCAACAGCCTAATGGAGTCATGATGCGGTTATATATATATGTATATATATATAGGAGCCTAAATGACAATTTTGTTTAAGGCTGTTGTCAGGCTATTGAAAAAAATAGTCTATTAAACAAATTAATTAAAGACCTAATTATAAGTAATTTAATAATCAATTTTTAACCAAAAAATGGTGGAACAATTCTACAAGTTCTTGCCATTAAACAAGTGTTGAATGACAGGCGCCACCAGCACCTTGTTCCGACGTGGCAGGACATCGTCGTCCTTCAATCGGTCAACACGGCGCTGAAACCAGTGGCTGATTTCACTGATGTGCTGTCTGCAGAGAAGACAGTAACTGTGTCCTCTGTCAACCCTGTTCTGAAGCTGTTGACTCAAGACCTTGTGGAACCATCAAAACCAATTCAACAAGCAGCCCGAAACAAAACATTAGGTGTGCCTTGGAGGAGAAATACAAAACCCCAGATGGACAAAAACTCCTGGCTAAGGCATCTGTCCTCAACACCAGATACAGAGGAAATGGGGACATAGAGAAGGAGTATGTTAGGGATGAGCTGTTGGAGGAGCTGCCGGGACAGCCTGAGACAAAGCAGGGCACTGATGAAGAGGGGAGCGAGTCCGCATCAGCAGGTGGAGCACTTGTGCCTCCCCAAGCCAAAAAACCAAGGACATTTTTTAAATTGCCGCCTCATCCCTAGACACTCTTCAGAATGCCTTTAATCGCTTGGAAAACACAAATTAAATATGTAAATATTGCATTCAGATAAATGTGAATATGACATGCAACTATAAGTGGATGTTTTGCTAGTGATTGCAACAAATCCTCATGACTGCACATCATGGCAACATTAACCGACAAGACAGACATGCTTGCAGACAATTCTTACAGATTCAAAGGAAATTCCCAACACTCACTTAATAGCTGCTTATCAAGTTAATAGATCAATTAATCAGCAGTCCAAAAATACATACATGTTTTGGCCATGATATTTTAACCATATTTCTGCTCTCATAAGCTGGGGGAGGCATTGTAGCCTTATCTATGCATTTTGTTAAGAATAGCCAACATTCCCGGAATCTTTAAATGTAACAATTACACTACCCTTAGCTTCAATCATCCACACAGCATGAAACAGAATTTACTGTAGAGCAAGTATTTTTTTAAATTGCCATTTAAACATACCGGTATAATCGCCTCTAGGAATTGCGGCAGAATTTCAGGTTAATTATTCTGATAGTGATATTGATTGTTAGAGTTCAATTGAGTGGTTTAGGTCTGTGCCCTGTGACAGCACTGAATCCCTAGCTCTGTTTCTGTAAGGGATAGCTCTGAATTAATGACTCTTTTCTTGTACATTGTTTCCCTTGGTTGCTTCCAGAATTCAATATATCTGAATGTTTTTTTTTCATTAACATGACTCACGGTCTGTAAGCTTGTCTTGTATATTTTCTTGAGTCTGCCTGGAGTTTGGAGTTGCTTTGAGCTCTGTCTAACGCTGCTTCATTTCCACAACCCTATCTACTGTGGCCTTCAGGTCTGTGAACCCCACTCAACTTTTGATTGACTTCTTTTCTAAAGTTTGCCAGTCTTTTTTTCATTTCCTGTTTAAATGTATCTTGACAATTATTTAATACTGTTTTACCATCGATGCAAAAAGCTTTGATGTGAGTGTGGATGCAATGATAACTAACAGGGAATTTGTGGCATTGGACATGGCCTGCTCCTCACCACTTCTTGTGTTGTAGTTGATTGCTCTCATTCTTTTTTAAGTCATAAATGTGATTTAGCCCAAGCCTTAAATTTTGTTATATTGTTTACTTTATTGAACAAATATTAGTTAAATTATAGGGGATTTAACTAGAGCACATGGGAGCATTTACTTCATGCTGCTTCTTGTCTTAGCGCCATACCAGAATCATACTGGTAGCTGATGACTGAAAAATATATAATTATATAAAATCTTTAATTCTCTGTGAAAACACTACAAATCATAACTTTAAATGGCAAAATGAAGTAACACATATGTTTCTTTCAAAGAAGCAGCAAAGTGCTGGATAGAGGAATAAGTGTAAGGAACTTGAGAAACAGCAGAAAGACATGGGAATGTATTACTAAAAGAAAGCAGAAATAAAGCAAAAATTAAATTGAATATAACCAGATAACTCACCAAACATGTGCTCTTCTCTTTCAGTTCACTGGACTCTCTGACCCTGCAAAAACAGTACAAGAACATCGACTTAACCTCATCCTCTTACTGTACCTCAGTAATTTCTTTCTGAAGAACTGAGGAAGGGGTGGATTAAGGGGCAGTTCCTTCTGATGCTGCTGTCATGGGGTTCACCAAAAGCATGTTGACTATGAGCCAAAATATACATCATCTACACCTAACTGCACCTTAAACTCAAAGCACATGGAGACAGAGCTTCCAATAACCTCATCCTCTTATTTCAGTTCTAACTTACAGCACATGGAGACAGAGCTTCCAGTTAACCTCATCCTCTTACTGCAGCTCTAACTCACAGCACATGGAGACAGAGCTTCCAGTTAACCTCATCGTCTTATTGCAGGTCTATCTTACAGCACATGTAGGATGTGTGACTGTAATTTCTTTCTGAAGAACTGAGGGAGGGGTGGATTTAGGGGAAGTTCCTTCTGATGCTGCTGTCACGGGGTTCACCAAAATCATGTTGACAATGAGCCAAAATATACCCCATCTACACCTAAATGTAACATGGTGTGCCCCACTACATCTCAAAGTGACGTGGTACACCGCACCTATACCTCAATGTCACATGGTACACCCTATCTTCACCTGGATGTGACCAGTGATAGAGAAACATAATGAGAACAAGGAGTCAATATGAGACTGTATACTTACCTTGGATCACCTGTGAATCCTCCACTGAATTGTAGTGGTTGCATCATTGAGTCCTCGCTCTTCATTGACAGACAGCTGGGTACATGTGACCCTGCTCTTTCCTGCTGCATCCTATTAGAGAATAAAGACATGAAGTATTTGTGCTGTCAAATGATTTCCTGACTGGTGGTGAAAACTGCACAGCAGTTGATCATGCCTCCATCTATCTGCTGAAATCATCTACTTCTTACGACCTTGCTACCTGTTACTCTCATCCTCTTACAGCAGCGCTAAATCATAGAACATGGAGACAGAGCTTCCAGTTAACCTCATCCTCTTCCTGCAGCTCAAACTCACAGCACATGGAAAAAGAGTTTCCAGTTAACCTCATCCCCTTACTGCAGCTCTAATTCACAGCACATGGTGACAGAGCTTCCAAAAACCTAATCCTCTTATTGCAGCTTTAACTCACAGCACATGGAGACAGAGCTTCCAGTTAACCTCATCCTCTTAATGCAAGACTAACTAACAGCACATGGTGACAAAGCTTCCAATAACCTCATCCTCTTAGTGCAGCTCTAACTCACACTACATGGAGATGGAGCTTCCAGTAAACCTGATCCTCTAAATGAATCTCTAACTCACAGCACATGGAAACAGAGCTTCCAGTTAACCTCATCCTCTTACTGCAACTCTAACTCACAGCACATGGAGACAGAGCTTCCAGTTAACCTCATCCTCTTACTGCAGCTCTAACTCACAGCACATGGAGACAGAGCTTCCAGTTAACCTCATCCTCTTACTGCAGCTCTAACTCACAGCACATGGTGACAGAGCTTCCAGTTAACCTGATCCTCTAAATTAATCTCTAACTCACAACACATGGAAAAAGAGCTTCCAGTTAACCTCATCCTCTTACTACAGCTCTAACTCACAGCACATGGAGACAGAGCTTCAGGTTAACCTCATCCTCTTAATGCATCTCCAACTCACAGCACATGGAGACAGAGCTTCCAGTTAACCTCATCCTCCAACTACAGCTCTAATTCACAGCACATGGAGACAGAGCTTCCAGTTAACCTCATCCTCTTACTGCAGCTCTAACTCACAGCACATGGTGACAGAGCTTCCAATAAGCTCATCCTCTTATTGCAGCTCGAACTCACAGTATATGGTGACAGAGCTTCCAATAAGCTCATCCTCTTATTGCAGCTCTAACTCACAGTATATGGTGACAGAGCTTCCAATAACCTCATCCTCTTATTGTAGCTCTAACTCACAGCACATGGAGACAGAGCTTCAAATTAACCTCATCCTCTCATTGCAGCTCCAACTCACAGCACATGGTGACAGAGCTTCAAATTAACCTCATCCTCTCACTGCAGCTCCAACTCACAGCACATGAGGGATGTGTGACTGTAATTTCTTTCTGAAGAACTGAGGGAGGGATGGATTTAGGGGAAGTTCCTTCTGATGCTGCTGTCATGGGGTTCACCAAAATTATGTTGACTATGAGCCAAAATATACCCCATCTACAACTAAATGTAACATGGTGTGCCCCACTACATCTCAAAGTGACGTGGTACACCGCAACAATACCTCAATGTCACATGGTACACCCTATCTACACCTGGATGTGACCAGTGATAGAGAAACATAATGAGAACAAAGAGTCAATATGAGACTGTATACTTACCTTGGATCACCTGTGAATCCTCCACTGAATTGTAGTGGTTGCATCATTGAGTCCTCGCTCTTCATTGACAGACAGCTGGGTACAGGTGACCCTGCTCTTTCCTGCTGCATCCTATTAGAGAATAAAGACATGAAGTATTTCTGCTGTCAAATAATTTCCTGAATGGTGGTGAAAACTGCACCGCAGTCGATCATGCCTCCATCTGTCTGCTGAATTCATCTACTTCTTATGACCTTGCTACCAGTTCCTCTTACAGCAGTGTGACACTTCCACAAAGTAATTAAGGCTTGTTGGATTTATGTTTCTGCCCAAACAAAAAATGAATGCTTTTTTTAATGAAATCCTTGCAAGGTAAACCTTCAAAATGGGTGGGGAGATTTGAAAGACTGTTTTGATTGTCTTGTAGCCACACTGAGCAAATGTTTTATAATTAACCTGTTAAAAAAAACAAAGGCTGCTGATTGTATATGCCGTTGCCCCTTTAAGAGGCAGCCTGATGGGAGAGGCAGGGTTTTGACCTCCTGGGCAGAAAGGAAGAAGAAAAAAAGGAGGGAAAGGAAGTTTGGTATGATGAGTGGGGACTTTCCTTGGATGCACCAGCCAGGTCCTGCCACTGGATCAAGGGGACTACAAGGGTGACAATTACCTGTTCAGACCCTATTCAGCGGCATTGGGCAGTGTGGAATAAAAAGAAAAAGAAACAAAAAGGAAAGAAAAAAACTAAGGAATAACTGCACACCAGCCAAAAAAAGGAAATAGAAGGTTGGCTCACTCGGGACATAATACCAAATGGACAGGGCCCAAAACTGTGGAGGCCTCTGAATCGTGGGTGAGATCCACTTCATGAATTGACTCTTAGTTCTTTTGGGTTGTTGGTTTTCTGAGGGCCTGCCATTGAGGACTGTGATTTGTGTGTAAGATGCTGTGGCCATTGTAAATATTGTAAAAAGGTGTTATGTGTATGGATTGGGAATGTGGGGTGCACTTAAGATTTAATACATCGGCTCCTTGGGTTACAAAAAGAAAATGTGTGTTTGTTGTTTTGTTTACCTCCCAGATAAAGACAGTGCTAGTCCTGTGTAATGCAACACTGATTAGGGGAAAAATCCAATTAGATTGTCATAGCAGCTC
This sequence comes from Albula glossodonta, assembly GCA_019788955.1. Lineage (NCBI taxonomy): Eukaryota > Metazoa > Chordata > Actinopteri > Albuliformes > Albulidae > Albula > Albula glossodonta. The sequence continues at coordinate 107,335 of JAFBMS010000409.1, forward strand.
TAAATCATTGCACATGGAGACAGAGCTTCCAGTTAACCTCATCCTCTTATTGCAGGTCTAACTCACAGCACATGGTCATGGAGCTTCCAATAACCTCATCCTCTTATTGCAGCTCTAACTCACAGCACATGGAGAAAGAGCTTCCAATAACCTTATCCTCTTATTGCAGCTCTAACTCACAGGACATGGAGACAGCGCTTCCAGTTAACCTCATCCTCTTATAGCAGGTCTATCTTACCGCACATGAGGGATGTGTGACTGTAATTTCTTTCTGAAGAACTGAGGGAGGGATGGATTAAGGGGAAGTTCCTTCTGATGCTGCTGTCATGGGGTTCACCAAAATTATGTTGACTATGAGCCAAAATATACCCCATCTACACCTAAATGTAACATGGTGTGCCCCACTACATCTCAAAGTGACGTGGTACACCGCAAAAATACCTCAATGTCACATGGTACACCCTATCTACACCTGGATGTGACCAGTGATAGAGAAACATAATGAGAACAAAGAGTCAATATGAGACTGTATACTTACCTTGGATCACCTGTCAATCCTCCACTGAATTGTAGTGGTTGCATCATTGAGTCCTCGCTCTTCATTAACAGGCATATGGGTACAGGTGACCCTGCTCTTTCCTGCTGCATCCTATTAGAGAAAAAAGACATGAAGTATTTGTGCTGTCAAATGATTTCCTGAATGGTGGTGAAAACTGCACCGCAGTTGATCATGCCTCCATCTGTCTGCTGAATTCATCGACTTCTCACGACCTTGCTACCTGTTACTCTCATCCTCTTCCTGCAGCTCTAACTCATAGCACATGGAGACAGAGCTTCCAGTTAACCTGATCCTCTAAATGAATCCCTAACTCACAGAAAATGGAGACAGAGCTTCCAGTTAGCCTCATCCTATTACTGCAGCTCTAACTCACAGCACATTGAAACAGAGGTAACAGTTAACCTCATCCTCTTACTGCAGTTACAACTCACAGCACATGGAGACAGAGCTTCCAGTTAACCTCATCCTCTTACTGCATCTCTAACTCACACTACATGGAGACAGAGCTTCCAGTTAACCTCATCCTCTTACTGCATCTCTAACTCACACTACATGGAGACAAAGATTCCAGTTAACCCCATCCTCTAACTGCAGCTCTAACTAGCAGCACATGCAGACAGAGCTACCAGTTAACCTCATCCTCTTATTGCAGCTGTAACTCACGGCACATGGAGAGAGAGCTTCAAGGTAACCTCATCCTGTTAATGCAGCTTGAACTCACAGCACATGGAGACACAGCTTCCAATAACCTCATCCTCTTATGACAGCTCTAACTCACAGTACATGGAGACAGAGCTTCCACTTAACCTCATCCTCTTACTCCAGCCGTAACTCACAGCACGTGGAGTCAGAGCTTCCAGTTAACCTCATCCTCTTACTACAGCTCTAACTCACAGCACATGGAGACAGAGCTTCCAGTTAACCTCATCCTCTGACTGCAGCTCTAACTCACAGTACATGGGGGACAGAGCTTCCAGTTAACGTCATCCTCTTAATATATCTCCACCTCAAAGCACATGGAGACAGAGCTTCCAGTTCACCTTATCCTCTTACTGCAGCTCTAACTCACAGCACATGGTAACAGAGCTTCGAGTTAACCTGATCCTCTAAATTAATCTCTAACTCACAGCACATGGAAAAAGAGCTTCCGGTTAACCTCATCCTCTTAGTGCAGCTCTAACTCACAGCACATGGAGACAGAGCTTCCAGTTAACCTCATCCTCCAACTACAGCTCTAATTCACAGCACATGGAGACAGAGCTTCCAGTTAACTTCATCCTCTTATTGCAGCTCTAACTCACAGCACATGGTGACAGAGCTTTCAATAAGCTCATCCTCTTATTGCAGCTAAAACTCACAGTATATGTTGACGGACCTTCCAAGAACCTCATCCTCTTATTGCAGCTCTAACTCACAGCACATGGAGACAGAGCTTCAAATTAACCTCATCCTCTCACTGCAGCTCCAACTCACAGCACATGGTGACAGAGCTTCCAATAACCTCATCCTCGTATTGCAGCTCTAACTCACAGCACATGGTGATGGAGGTTCCAATAACCTCATCCTCTTATTGCAGCTCTAACTCAGAGCACATGGTGACGGAGCTTCCAATAACCTCATCCTCTTATTGCAGCTCTAACTCACAGCACATGGAGACAGAGCTTCAAATTAACCTCATCCTCTCACTGCAGCTCCAACTCACAGCACATGGTGACAGAGCTTCCAATAACCTCATCCTCGTATTGCAGCTCTAACTCACAGCACATGGTGACGGAGATTCCAATAACCTCATCCTCTTATTGCAGCTCTAACTCACAGCACATGGAGGCAGCGCTTCCAGTTAACCTCATCCTCTTATAGCAGGTCTATCTTACCGCACATGACGGATGTGTGACTGTAATTTCTTTCTGAAGAACTTAGGGAGGGATGGATTAAGGGGAAGTTCCTTCTGATGCTGCTGTCATGGGGTTCACCAAAATTATGTTGACTATGAGCCAAAATATACCCCATCTACACCTAAATGTAACATGGTGTGCCCCACTACATCTCAAAGTGACGTGGTACACCGCAACAATACCTCAATGTCACATGGTACACCCTATCTACAACTGGATGTGACCAGTGATAGAGAAACATAATGAGAACAAAGAGTCAATATGAGACTGTATACTTACCTTGGATCACCTGTGAATCCTCCACTGAATTGTAGTGGTTGCATCATTGAGTCCTCGCTCTTCATTGACAGACATCTGGGTACAGGTGACCCTGCTCTTTCCTGCTGCATCCTATTAGAGAAAAAAGACATGAAGTATTTGTGCTGTCAAATGATTTCCTGAATGGTGGTGAAAACTGCACTGCAGTTGATCATGCCTCCATTTATCTGCTGAATTCATCTACTTCTTACGACCTTGCTACCTGTTACTCTCATCCTCTTACAGCAGCGCTGAAGCATAGAACATGGAGACAGGGCTTCCAGTTAACCTCATCCTCTTCCTGCAGCTCCAACTCAACGCACATGGAGACAGAGCTTCCAGCTAACCTGATCCTCTAAATGAATCTCTAACTCATAGAAAATGGAGACAGAGCTTCCAGTTAGCCTCATCCTATTACTGCATCTCCAACTCATAGCAAATGGAGACAAAGCTTCCAGTTAACCTCATCCTCCAAATACAGCTCTAATTCACAGCACATGGAGACAGAGCTTCCAGTTGACCTCATCCTCTTACTGCATCTCTAACTCACACTACATGGAGAAAGAGATTCCAGTTAACCTCATCGTCTAACTGCAGCTCTAACTAAAAGCACATGGAGACAGAGCTGCCAGTTAACCTCATCCTCTTATTGCAGCTCAAACTCACGGCACATGGAGAGAGAGCTCCAAGGTAACATCATCCTGTTAATGCATCTCCAACTCACAGCACATGGAGACAGAGCTTCCAGTTAACCTCATCCACTTATTGCAGCTTGAACTCACAGCACATGGAGACACAGCTTCCAATAACCTCATCCTCTTATGACACCTCTAACTCACAGTACATGGGGACAGAGCTTCCAGTTAACCTCATCCTCTTAATGGATCTCCAACTCAAAGCACATGGAGACAGAGCATCCAGTTCACCTCATCCTCTTACTGCAGCTCTAACTCACAGCACATGGTGACAGAGCTTCCAGTTAACCTGATCCTCTAAATGAATCTCTAACTCACAGCACATGGAAAAAGAGCTTCCAGTTAACCTCATCCTCTTACTGCAGCTCAAACTCACAGCACATGGAGACAGAGCATCTAGTTAACCTCATCCTCTTAATGCATCTGCAACTCACAGCACATGGAGATAAAGCTTCCAGTTAACCTCATCCTCCAACTACAGCTGTAATTCACAGCACATGGAGTCAGAGCTTCCAGTTAACCTCATCCTCTTATTGCAGCTCTAACTCACAGCACATGGAGACAGAGCTTCCAGTTAACCTCATCCTCTTAATGCATCTCCAACTCACAGCAAATGGAGACAAAGCTTCCAGTTAACCTCATCCTCCAAATACAGCTCTAATTCACAGCACATGGAGACAGAGCTTCCAGTTGACCTCATCCTCTTATTGCAGCTCTAACTCACAGCACATGGTGACAGAGCTTCCAATAACCTCATCCTCTTATTGCAGCTCTAACTCACAGTATATGGTGACAGAGCTGCCAATAACCTCATCTTCTTATTGCAGCTCCAACTCACAGCACATGGTGACGGAGGTTCCAATAAGCTCATCCTCTTATTGCAGCTCTAACTCACAGCACATGGAGACAGCGCTTCCAGTTAACCTCATCCTCTTATAGCAGGTCTATCTTACCGCACATGAGGGATGTGTGACTGCAATTTCTTTCTGAAGAACTGAGGGAGGGGTGGATTAAGGGGAAGTTCCTTCTGATGCTGCTGTCATGGGGTTCACCAAAATTATGTTGACTATGAGCCAAAATATACCCCATCTACACCTAAATGTAACATGGTGAGCCCCACTACATCTCAAAGTGACGTGGTACATGGCACCTATACCTCAATGTCACACGGTACACCCTATCTACACCTGGATGTGACCAGTGATAGAGAAACATAATGAGAACAAAGAGTCAATATGAGACTGTATACTTACCTTGGATCACCTGTCAATCCTCCACTGAATTGTAGTGGTTGCATCATTGAGTCCTCGCTCTTCATTGACAGACAGCTGGGTACAGGTGACCCTGCTCTTTCCTGCTGCATCCTATTAGAGAAAAAAGACATGAAGTATTTGTGCTGTCAAATGATTTCCTGAATGGTGGTGAAAACTGCACTGCAGTTGATCATGCCTCCATCTATCTGCTGAATTCATCTACTTCTTACGACCATGCTACCTGTTACTCTCATCCTCTTACAGCAGCGCTAAATCATAGAACATGGAGACAGAGCTTCCAGTTAACCTGATCCTCTAAATGAATCTCTAACTCACAGAAAATGGAGACAGAGCTTCCAGTTAGCCTCATTCTACTACTGCAGCTCTAACTCACAGTACATTGAAACAGAGCTCACAGTTAACCTCATCCTCTTACTGCAGTTACAACTCACACTACATGGAGACAGAGCTTCCAGTTAACCTCATCCTCTTACTGCATCTCTAACTCACACACCATGGAGAGAGAGCTTCCAATAACCTCATCCTGTTAATGCATCTCCAACTCACAGCACATGCAGACAGAGCTTCCAGTTAACCTCATCCACTGATTGCAGCTTGAACCCACAGCACATGGAGACACAGCTTCCAATAACCTCATCCTCTTATGACAGCTCTAACTCACAGTACATGGGGACAGGGCTTCCAGTTAACCTCATCCTCTCACTGCAGCTCTAACTCACAGCAAATGGTGACAGAGCTTCCAGTTAACCTGATCCTCTAAATTAATCTCTACCTCACAGCACATTGAAAAAGCACTTCCAGTTAACCTCATCCTCTTACTGCAGCTCTAACTCACAGCACATGGAGACAGAGCTTCCTTTTAACCTCATCCTCCAAATACAGCCCTAATTCACAGCACATGGAGAGAGAGCTTCCAGTTAACCTCATCCTCTTATTGCAGCTCTAACTCACAGCACATGGTGACAGAGCTTCTAATAACCACATCCTCTTATTGCAGCTCTATCTCACAGTATATGGTGACAGAGCTTCCAATAACCTCATCCTCTTATTGCAGCTCTAACTCACAGTATATGGTGACAGAGCTTCCAATAATCTCATCCTCTTATTGCAGCTCTAACTCACAACATATGGTGACAGAGCTTCCAATAACCTCATCCTCTTATTGCAGCTCTAACTCACAGCACATGGAGACAGACCTTCAAATTAACCTAATCCTCTCACTGCAGCTCCAACTCACAGCACATGGTGACAGAGCTTCCAATAACCTCATCCTCGTATTGCAGCTCTTACTCACAGCACATGGTGACGGAGCTTCCAATAACCTCATCCTCTTATTGCAGCTCTAACTCACAGCACATGGTGGCAGCGCTTCCAGTTAACCTCATCCTCTTATAGCAGGTCTATCTTACCGCACATGACGGATGTGTGACTGTAATTTCTTTCTGAAGAACTGAGGGAGGGATGGATTAAGGGGAAGTTCCTTCTGATGCAGCTTTCATGGGGTTCACCAAAATTATGTTGACTATGAGCCAAAATATACTCCATCTACACCTAAATGTAACATGGTGTGCCCCACTGCATCTTAAAGTGACGTGGTACACGGCACCTATACCTCAATGTCACACGGTACACCCTATCTACACCTGGATGTGACCAGTGATAGAGAAACATAATGAGAACAAAGAGTCAATATGAGACTGTATACTTACCTTGGATCACCTGTCAATCCTCCACTGAATTGTAGTGGTTGCATCATTGAGTCCTCGCTCTTCATTGACAGACAGCTGGGTACAGGTGACCCTGCTCTTTCCTGCTGCATCCTATTAGAGAATAAAGACATGAAGTATTTCTGCTGTCAAATGATTTCCTGAATGGTGGTGAAAACTGCACCGCAGTTGATCATGCCTCCATTTATCTGCTGAATTCATCTACTTCTTACGACCTTGCTACCTGTTACTCTCATCCTTTTCCTGCAGCTCTAACTCACAGCACATGGAGACAGAGCTTCCAGTTAACCTGATCCTCTAAATGAATCCCTAACTCACAGAAAATGGAGACAGAGCTTCCAGTTAGCCTCATCCTATTACTGCAGCTCTAACTCACAGCACATTGAAACAGAGCTAACAGTTAACCTCATCCTCTTACTGCAGTTACAACTCACAGCACATGGAGACAGAGCTTCCAGTTAACCTCATCCTCTTACTGCATCTCTAACTCACACTACATGGAGACAAAGATTCCAGTTAACCCCATCCTCTAACTGCAGCTCTAACTAGCAGCACATGCAGACAGAGCTGCCAGTTAACCTCATCCTCTTATTGCAGCTGTAACTCACGGCACATGGAGAGAGAGCTTCAAGGTAACCTCATCCTGTTAATGCAGCTTGAACTCACAGCACATGGAGACACAGCTTCCAATAACCTCATCCTCTTATGACAGCTCTAACTCACAGTACATGGGGACAGAGCTTCCAGTTAACGTCATCCTCTTATTGCAGCTCTAACTCACAGCCCATGGTGAAAGAGCTTCCAATTACCTCATCCTCTTATTGCAGCTCTATCTCAGAGTATATGGTGACAGAGCTTCAAATTAACCTCATCCTCTCACTGCAGCTCTAACTCACATAACCTCATCCTCTTATTGCAGCTCTAACTCACAGCACATGGTGACAGAGCTTCCAATAACCTCATCCTCTTATTGCAGCTCTAACTCACAGCACATGGTGACAGACCTTCAAATTAACCTCATCCTCTCACTGCAGCTCCAACTCACAGCACATGGTGACAGAGCTTCCAATAACCTCATCCTCGTATTGCAGCTCTTACTCACAGCACATGGTGACGGAGCTTCCAATAACCTCATCCTCTTATTGCAGCTCTAACTCACAGCACATGGAGGCAGCGCTTCCAGTTAACCTCATCCTCTTATAGCAGGTCTATCTTACCGCACAAGACGGATATGTGACTGTAATTTCTTTCTGAAGAACTGAGGGAGGGATGGATTAAGGGGAAGTTCCTTCTGATGCAGCTTTCATGGGGTTCACCAAAATTATGTTGACTATGAGCCAAAATATACTCCATCTACACCTAAATGTAACATGGTGTGCCCCACTGCATCTTAAAGTGACGTGGTACACCGCACCTATACCTCAATGTCACACGGTACACCCTATCTACACCTGGATGTGACCAGTGATAGAGAAACATAATGAAAACAAAGAGTCAATATGAGACTGTATACTTACCTTGGATCACCTGTCAATCCTCCACTGAATTGTACTGGTTGCATCATTGAGTCCTCGCTCTTCATTGACAGACATCTGGGTACAGGTGACCCTGCTCTTTCCTGCTGCATCCTATTAGAGAATAAAGACATGAAGTATTTCTGCTGTCAAATGATTTCCTGAATGGTGGTGAAAACTGCACCGCAGTTGATCATGCCTCCATTTATCTGCTGAATTCATCTACTTCTTACGACCTTGCTACCTTTTACTCTCATCCTTTTCCAGCAGCTCTAACTCACAGCACATGGAGACAGAGCTTCCAGTTAACCTGATCCTCTAAATGAATCCCTAACTCACAGAAAATGGAGACAGAGCTTCCAGTTAGCCTCATCCTATTACTGCAGCTCTAACTCACAGCACATTGAAACAGAGCTAACAGTTAACCTCATCCTCTTACTGCAGTTACAACTCACAGCACATGGAGACAGAGCTTCCAGTTAACCTCATCCTCTTACTGCATCTCTAACTCACACTACATGGAGACAGAGCTTCCAGTTAACCTCATCCTCTTACTGCATCTCTAACTCACACTACATGGAGACAAAGATTCCAGTTAACCCCATCCTCTAACTGCAGCTCTAACTAGCAGCACATGCAGACAGAGCTGCCAGTTAACCTCATCCTCTCATTGCAGCTGTAACTCACGGCACATGGAGAGAGAGCTTCAAGGTAACCTCATCCTGTTAATGCAGCTTGAACTCACAGCACATGGAGACACAGCTTCCAATAACCTCATCCTCTTATGACAGCTCTAACTCACAGTACATGGGGGACAGAGCTTCCAGTTAACGTCATCCTCTTAATGTATCTCCACCTCAAAGCACATGGAGACAGAGCTTCCAGTTCACCTTATCCTCTTACTGCAGCTCTAACTCACAGCACATGGTAACAGAGCTTCGAGTTAACCTGATCCTCTAAATTAATCTCTAATTCACAGCACACGGAGACAGAGCTTCCAGTTCACTTCATCCTCTTATTGCAGCTCTAACTCACAGCACATGGTGACAGAACTTCCAATAAGCTCATCCTCTTATTGCAGCTCTAACTCAGTATATGGTGACAGAGCTTCCAATAACCTCATCCTCTTATTGTAGCTCTAACTCACAGCACATGGTGACAGAGCTTCCAATAACCTCATCCTCTTATTGCAGCTCTAACTCACAGCACATGGAGACAGAGCTTCAAATTAACCTAATCCTCTCACTGCAGCTCCAACTCACAGCACATGGTGACAGAGCTTCCAATAACCTCATCCTCTTATTGCAGCTCTAACTCACAGCACATGGAGACAGAGCTTCAAATTAACCTAATCCTCTCACTGCAGCTCCAACTCACAGCACATGGTGACAGAGCTTCCAATAACCTCCTCCTCGTATTGCAGCTCTAACTCAGAGCACATGGTGACGGAGCTTCCAATAACCTCATCCTCTTATTGCAGCTCCAACTCACAGCACATGGAGACAGAGCTTCAAATTAACCTCATCCTCTCACTGCAGCTCCAACTCACAGCACATGGTGACAGAGCTTCCAATAACCTCATCCTCGTATTGCAGCTCTAACTCACAGCACATGGTGACGGAGATTCCAATAACCTCATCCTCTTATTGCAGCTCTAACTCACAGCACATGGAGGCAGCGCTTCCAGTTAACCTCATCCTCTTATAGCAGGTCTATCTTACCGCACATGAGGGATGTGTGACTGTAATTTCTTTCTGAAGAACTTAGGGAGGGATGGATTAAGGGGAAGTTCCTTCTGATGCTGCTGTCATGGGGTTCACCAAAATTATGTTGACTATGAGCCAAAATATACCCCATCTACACCTAAATGTAACATGGTGTGCCCCACTACATCTCAAAGTGACGTGGTACACCGCAACAATACCTCAATGTTACATGGTACACCCTATCTACACCTGGATGTGACCAGTGATAGAGAAACATAATGAGAACAAAGAGTCAATATGAGACTGTATACTTACCTTGGATCACCTGTCAATCCTCCACTGAATTGTAGTGGTTGCATCATTGAGTCCTCGCTCTTCATTAACAGGCATCTGGGTACAGGTGACCCTGCTCTTTCCTGCTGCATCCTATTAGAGAAAAAAGACATGAAGTATTTGTGCTGTCAAATGATTTCCTGAATGGTGGTGAAAACTGCACCACAGTTGATCATGCCTCCATCTATCTGCTGAATTCATCTACTTCTTACGACCTTGCTACCTGTTACTCTCATCCTCTTACAGCAGCGCTAAAACATAGAACATGGAGACAGGGCTTCCAGTTAATCTCATCCTCTTCCTGCTGCTCCAACTCAACGCACATGGAGACAGAGCTTCCAGCTAACCTGATCCTCTAAATTAATCTCTAACTCACAGTACATGGGGACAGAGCTTCCAGTTAACCTCATCCTCTTAATGGATCTCCAACTCACAGCACATGGAGACAGAGCTTCCAGTTCACCTCATCCTCTTACTGCAGCTCTAACTCACAGCACATGGAAACAGAGCTAACAGTTAACCTGATCCTCTTAATTAATCTCTAACTCACAGCACATGGAAAAAGATCTTCCAGTTAACCTCATCCTCTTACTGCAGCTGAAACTCACAGCACATGGAGACAGAGCATCCAGTTAACCTCATCCTCTTAATGCATCTGCAACTCACAGCACATGGAGACAAAGGTTCCAGTTAACCTCATCCTCCAACTACAGCTGTAATTCACAGCACATGGAGTCAGAGCTTCCAGTTAACCTCATCCTCTTATTGCAGCTCTAACTCACAGCACATGGAAACAGAGCTTCCAGTTAACCTCATCCTCTTAATGCATCTCCAACTCACAGCAAATGGAGACAAAGCTTCCAGTTAACCTCATCCTCCAAATACAGCTCTAATTCACAGCACATGGAGACAGAGCTTCCAGTTGACCTCATCCTCTTATTGCAGCTCTAACTCACAGCACATGGTGACAGAGCTTCCAATAACCTCATCCTCTTATTGCAGCTCTAACTCACAGTATATGGTGACAGAGCTTCCAATAACCTCATCTTCTTATTGCAGCTCCAACTCACAGCACATGGTGATGGAGCTTCCAATAACCTCATCCTCTTATTGCAGCTCTAACTCACAGCACATGGAGACAGCGCTTCCAGTTAACCTCATCCTCTTATAGCAGGTCTATCTTACCGCACATGAGGGATGTGTGACTGTAAATTCTTTCTGAAGAACTGAGGGAGGGGTGGATTAAGGGGAAGTTCCTTCTGATGCTGCTGTCATGGGGTTCACCAAAATTATGTTGACTATGAGCCAAAATATACCCCATCTACACCTAAATGTAACATGGTGTGCCCCACTACATCTCAAAGTGACGTGGTACACGGCACCTATACCTCAATGTCACACGGTACACCCTATCTACACCTGGATGTGACCAGTGATAGAGAAACATAATGAGAACAAAGAGTCAATATGAGACTGTATACTTACCTTGGATCACCTGTCAATCCTCCACTGAATTGTAGTGGTTGCATCATTGAGTCCTCGCTCTTCATTGACAGACAGCTGGGTACAGGTGACCCTGCTCTTTCCTGCTGCATCCTATTAGAGAATAAAGACATGAAGTATTTGTGCTGTCAAATGATTTCCTGAATGGTGGTGAAAACTGCACCGCAGTTGATCATGCCTCCATCTGTCTGCTGAATTCATCTACTTCTTATGACTTTGCTACCAGTTCCTCTTACAGCAGTGTGACACTGCCACAAAGTAATTAAGGCTTGTTGGATTTATGTTTCTGCCCAAACAAAAAATGAATGCTTTTTTTAATGAAATCCTTGCAAGGTAAACCTTCAAAATGGGTGGGGAGATTTGAAAGACTGTTTTGATTGTCTTGTAGCCACACTGAGCAAATGTTTTATAATTAACCTGTTAAAAAAAACAAAGGCTGCTGATTGTATATGCCGTTGCCCCTTTAAGAGGCAGCCTGATGGGAGAGGCAGGGTTTTGACTTCCTGGGCAGAAAGGAAGAAGAAAAAAAGGAGGGAAAGGAAGTTTGGTATGATGAGTGGGGACTTTCCTTGGATGCACCAGCCAGGTCCTGCCAGTGGATCAAGGGGACTACAAGGGTGACAATTACCTGTTCAGACCCTATTCAGCGGCGTTGGGCAGTGTGGAATAAAAAGAAAAAGAAACAAAAAGGAAAGAAAAAAAACTAAGGAATAACTGCACACCAGCCAAAAAAAGGAAATAGAAGGTTGGCTCACTCGGGACATAATACCAAATGGACAGGGCCCACAACTGTGGAGGCCTCTGAATCGTGGGTGAGATCCACTTCATGAATTGACTCTTAGTTCTTTTGGGTTGTTGGTTTTCTGAGGGCCTGCTCTTGAGGACTGTGATTTGTGTGTAAGATTCTGTGGCCATTGTAAATATTGTAAAAAGGTGTTATGTGTATGGATTGGGAATGTGGGGTGCACTTAAGATTTAATACATCGGCTCCTTGGGTTACAAAAAGAAAATGTGTGTTTGTTGTTTTGTTTACCTCCCAGATAAAGACAGTGCTAGTCCTGTGTAATGCAACACTGATTAGGGCAAACATCCAATTAGATTGTCATAGCAGCTCTAAATCATTGCACATGGAGACAGAGCTTCCAGTTAACCTCATCCTCTTATTGCAGGTCTAATTCACAGCACATGGTGACGGAGCTTCCAATAACCTCATCCTCTTATTGCAGCTCTAACTCACAGCACATGGAGACAGCGCTTCCAGTTAACCTCGTCCTCTTATAGCAGGTCCATCTTACCGCACATGAGGGATGTGTGACTGTAATTTCTTTCTGAAGAACTGAGGGAGGGATGGATTAAGGGGAAGTTCCTTCTGATGCTGCTGTCATGGGGTTCACCAAAATTATGTTGACTATGAGCCAAAATATACCCCATCTGCACCTAAATGTAACATGGTGTGCCCCACTACATCTCAAAGTGACGTGGTACACTGCAACAACACCTCAATGTCACATGGTACACCCTATCTACACCTGGATGTGACCAGTGATAGAGAAACATAATGAGAACAAAGAGTCAATATGAGACTGTATACTTACCTTGGATCACCTGTCAATCCTCCACTGAATTGTAGTGGTTGCATCATTGAGTCCTCGCTCTTCATTGACAGACATATGGGTACAAGTGACCCTGCTCTTTCCTGCTGCATCCTATTAGAGAAAAAAGACATGAAGTATTTGTGCTGTCAAATGATTTCCTGAATGGTGGTGAAAACTGCACCGCAGTTGATCATGCCTCCATTTATCTGCTGAATTCATCTACTTCTTACGACCTTGCTACCTGTTACTCTCATCCTCTTCCTGCAGCTCTAACTCACAGCACATGGAGACAGAGCTTCAAGTTAACCTGATCCTCTAAATGAATCCCTAACTCACAGAAAATGGAGACAGAGCTTCCAGTTAACCTCATCCTCTTACTGCCGTTACAACTCACAGCACATGGAGACAGAGCTTCCAGTTAACCCCATCGTCTAACTGCAGCTCTAACTAACAGCACATGCAGACAGAGCTGCCAGTTAACCTCATCCTCTTATTGCAACTCTAACTCACAGCACATGGAGACAGAGCTTCCAGTTAACCTCATCCTCTTACTGCAGCTCTAACTCACAGCACTTGGAGAAAGAGCTTCCAGTTAACCTCATCCTCTTATTGCAGCTCTAACTCATAGTATATGGTGACAGAGCTTCCAATAACCTCATCCTCTTATTGCAGCTCTAACTCACAGCACATGGTGACAGAGCTTCCAATAACCTCATTCTCTTACTGCAGCTCTAACTCACAGCACATGGAGACAGAGCTTCCAGTTAACCTCATCCTCTTAATGCATCTCCAACTCATAGCACATGGAGACAGAGCTTCCTCTTAACCTCATCCTCTTAATGCATCTCCAACTGAAAGCACATGGAGACAGAGCTTCCAGTTAACCTCATCCTATCATTGCAGCTCTAACTCACAGCACATGGTGACAGAGCTTCCAATAACCTCATCCTCTTCCTGCAGCTCTAACTCACAGCACATGGTGACAGAGCTTCCAATAACGTCATCCTCTTACTGCAGCTCTAACTCACAGCGCATGGAGACAGAGCTTCCAGTTAACCTCATCCTCTTCATGCTTCTCCAACTCAAAGCAGCTCTAACTCACTCACAGATCTAAAGTGGATTAACATACAGGTTTATTATGAATTTACTTTTTCATTGATATAATGGCCAAGTTCTTCAGTCACTCCTGCCTCAGCATGGAAAGGACGCACTTTCTATTGTAACTTCACTGTTGCCTCCCTCTTTTGAGCTGTGAAATGTTTTTTTTTTTTTTTTGTAAATTCAAAAACTGATTTCTGTGTCAACTGAAATTGGTGAAGCTTAAATTTTTTAAACCTTTATTTCATGACAGGTCGACTCAAATGCATGCACAACTTGTTTCAGATCAAACCATTTATGGAAGAATGGTAAACATGATCAACAGCCTAACAAATTTTTAAGTTTAATATGTGTAAAATTAGAACACAACATATTCAGTGAATGTTTGTCATGCAGTAAAACTAAGCTTTTTTGAAGGCTTGAGCCTTGGACCCCCTGCCAGATCCAGTGCAGCCTTCAACCCCCCCAGCTGTGCCCCTGCCCCACCTACACCAGACTGTGTCCAGTGAGAGTGAGGTACAATTAGACTTTCGTGTGAGAATCTAAATCTTTCATTACTTTGGATCAGTCGTGTAAATAATATCCTGTTTTCTTACTTTGGATCAGCAGTGGATTCCCTTCTGAAGCTGATGCGGTGATCTATTGACCCATCACTTTTCATCGATATACAGATGGGTACACATGACCATGCTCTCCCCACCTGTACCCTGTGAACAAAACATGGAGACAGAGCCTCCAGTTAATCTCATCCTCTTACTGCAGCTCTAACTCACAGCACATGGTGACAGAGCCTCCAGTTAACCTCATCCTCTTTCTGCAGCTCTAACTCACACTACATGGAGACAGAGCTTCCAGTTAGCCTCATCCTCTTACTGCAGCTGTAATTCATAGCACATGGAGACAGAGCTTCCAGTTAATCTCAGCCTCTTACTGCAGCTCTAACAGTGAAGACACACAGGCAGCGTCGACGCCGGCCGCCGAAGCCGCCTCCATTCATTTTGAATGGGGACCGGCGAGACGCTCGCGCAGGGCACGATGGGATCGCAGGCGTCGAGCGGCCAACCGGCGGGGCGTCGAGAAGAAGTTGATATCAGTGAACTTTGACCCGGCCGCTTGAAAACGTCACCAAGCAGCAACTAATCGGATGTCACAACATCACATTTTCACTTCGCGGGTACAGTCAAATGCAGGAAATAAAACGAGGAGGAACTTATCGTAGTTGAAAGATTTACGCTCTGCCGTTACACAGGTATGGTGACAGATTAAACATTACCATTAAAAATGTGGCAGAAATCATCGGCGTTTCTGGTGTACAAATATAAATATGTGTTAACAAATCTCCAGAAAGATTAGCCTATATGCTACATTGATATCGCCTTATGTACAATGACAAGGTTTTCAACGGATGTTTGACGTATCTGGTGTAGCTAGGCTATTGTTCCCCCCCAACATCATATAGCTAACTTGTAATTAGCCCACAACATTAATCAGAAAAGCAATGAATAAAATCTGCCAAAATAAGATCGTATCTCATACGAAAGATGCCTGGGAGAATTAATCAGAATGAAACAGAGCTGGCGCTTATTTACGTTCCATCTATTAACGTGATCACAAGAAAAACACTTTAAAGTACTTGTTGTCGCGAACTAAAACAGTGATATTACCAATGAATGTATACACAGTGTATCGACAGTGTGCTATTTACTTGTTTCTGGTTAGCCGTGGTCGTGAATAAAAAAAATGACGACTCCTGAGTGACAACTGTACTAGACACGCCCACAAGCGTCGGGCAGTGGCAGGCAGCAGCGGCACCAAGCATCTTCGACGCTGCCTGTGTGTCTTGACCGTAACTCATAGCACATGCACAGGGATTCAAAATGGATTAACTTACAGGTTTATGATAAATCTACTGTTTCATTGATATAATGGCCATGTTCTTTAGTCACTCCTGCCTCAATATGGAAAGGAAGCACTTTCTATTGTAACTTCACTGTTGCCTTGTGAAGCCCTATTCTGTCTCAGCAACAGTGGATAATATTTAACCCTGTCTGGATCATTTTTTTCCTCCCTCTTTTGAGCTTTGAAATGTATTTTTTGTAAAGTCAAAAACTAATTTCTATGTCAACTGAAATTGGTGAAGCTTCAAAATTGTAAACCTTTATTTCATGTTCGCGTTAGTCAAATGTATGCACAACTTATTTCAGATCAAACCATTTGTGGCGGAGAGGGCGACCCGTTGTTCTGTCACTCTTCACTGACACACAGCTGGGTACAGGTGACCTTGCTCTCCCCACCTGGACCCTATGAAAAAACATTGAGACAGAGCTTCCAGTTAACCTCATCCTCTTACTGCAGCTCTAACTCACAGCACATGGAGACAGAGCTTCCAGTTAACCTCATCCTCTTACTGCAGCTCTAACTCACAGCACATGGAGACAGAGCTTCCAGTTAACCTCATCCTCTTACTGCAGCTCCAACTCACAGCACATGGAGACAGAGCTTCCAGTTAACCTCATCCTCTTACTGCAGCTCTAACTCATAGCACATGGAGACAGAGCTTCCAGTTAACCTCATCCTCTTACTGTAGCTCGGACAAACAGCACATGGAGACAGAGCTTCCAGTTAACCTCATCCTCTTACTGTAGCTCGGACAAACAGCACATGTTGGAACAGATTTTTACATTCACTCGTTCATATTTATTTGTGCAAATTTCCTTTCAAAGTTAAGAACATTAGTTCAGTTTTTAGTTAACAACTGACAGGGTGTATTTCAAATTCATCTATTTGCCAAAAAGTAGTTTCCACAGTGAAGATTTCAAGAAAAGTCTGTCATCTTTCGTTGTATACAGTATTTGAAAGATGATAAAGCACTGACTGAAATGTATACTGCAGTACAATTATTTTTAAGGTCTGAGGCACGTTAAACCGTGTAAAAGTATAATAAGAGTACATTTTCACAAGCATGTTATCAATTGATATAGTCAATTTACAAATGTAAAGGCTTTTAATCCAAATTTTAATTCTGATTGTGAAATGTTGTCTCTGACAAACATATTTTCTGACAATCCTCAGGTTTAGAGGTTAAACAATTAAATAAGTTTAAACATGATTTAAGATCTATTCTGTGTATAAAACACAAATGTAATTTTTACCACAAACTTGGGATTCCATTTCTCTTTTTAGGCAATAATTTTGAGCTTTTCTGGTTGGACATGGCTTGTCCCAATTCTTAAGAATGGGTGACATACAGTATATGCCCACCTATTATGCACTGCAGATAATATATATATATATATATATATATATATATATATATATATATAGTATATATATACAGTCAAGCCCGAAATTATTCATACCCCTGGCAAATTTTGACATGCCAATTTTTGTTCAAAGGTAAATAAAAGCTGAGAAATATTTTTTTCCACAATGATGCCTCTTGTACATCCTCTTATTATCTTCTGGGAGAAGCCTGTGTCATTTCCAATCAAGAAAAAGCTGGTTGAATAAAAGTAACTTTAAGTCAAAATTTGCCAGGGGTATGAATCATTTTGGGCTTGACTGTATATATATTGTGGCGCCGGGAGAGGTGGAGGGAGGAGCGAGCGCCTCAGCTCCTCCCACAGTACCGCTGTCAGTCTCCTGGTTCCCTCCCTCAGCCTGAAGAGGAACTGGAGCTGAAACAGCAGAGGCCTCACAAACAGGCAGGCTCACCTGAGAGTGATTCCTAATCAACTCAGCTGTGAGCACTTGCCTTCAGTTAGGCCTTCTATTTAAGCACAGCCTGAGAGGCTGCAAGGACTTCTGAACCTGTGGACTTTTTGTGTTTGGGATGGCTGTGCTGCTTTTTGTGTTTTGACCTTATTTTATGTTAAGATCTTTTGTAGTATTTTCCTTTTTCCCCTACGAGGGGTAAATAAATGGCCTTTGGCCCCTTTTTGGTTCAACCTCCGTTGTGTTTTCCTCCACTCACCACTCGGCACAGTGGCCACATCTGCCACTGTGTCACAATATATATAAAGTTCAATGGTTTATTCCTGATTAATCGATTTATAGAATTATATATCTGATTAATGCATTTATACCTCTTGCTGTCAGGGCTGGAGGTTCCAGTGCTGGTCTCTGGGTCCTTAGAGACATTCATTTTAGAAACCAAGGAGTCTGGAACATATCAGTCCAGGCTGGACCATGAGAGGGTTCTGACCCAGATCAACAGACCTGTAACCACACAAAATAACACCATACTGAATAAACAGAGATAAAAACAAAAACATTCTTTAAACCACAGTTACAATGAATTAAAACACACAGACAAATGTGCAATATAGTAACATGTAGTAACTATATAGTAACTCTGAATAAACACAAACACACCAAACATGCACACATGCATAGTGTATTATTTCTGTATTATAGAATATATAATGTGTGGCGCCGGGAGAGGTGGAGGGAGGAGCAAGCTCCTCAGCTCCTCCCATTATACTGCTGTCAGTCTCCTGGTTTCCTCCCTCAGCCTGGAGAAGTAACTGGAGCTGCAACAGCAGAGGCCTCACAAACAGGCAGGCTCACCTGTGAGTGATTCCTAATCAGCTCAGCTGTGAGCACGTGCCTCCAATTTGGCCTTCTATTTAAGCACAGCCTGAGAGGCTGCAGGGACTTTTTTGAACATTTGGTCTTTTGTGTTTGGGATGGCTGTGCTGATTTTGTGTTTGGACCTTATTTTATGTAAAGACAATTTGTAGAGTTTTCCTTTTCCCCTACAAGGGGCAAATAGATGGCCTTTGGCCCTTTTTTTTGGTTCAACCTTTGTTGTGTTTTCCTCCACTCACCACTCGGCACAGTGGCCACACTGAGTATATCTGTGTTACCATATCATACCCCCTCCTCATCTCACTTCACTGGCTACCTCTAGAAGTGTAAAACCTTGGTGCTCGCCTACAGGGCAGTGACTGGAACTGCTCCACCGTACCTCCTGTCAATCTTCAAACCCTACACCCCATCAGATCTCTCTGTTCTGCTACCATAAAGTGATTAACTGCCCCCTCCCTGCACAGTCACACCTCCCAGTCATGATGCCTGTCTGCACTGCCCCCCAGTGGAGGAATGAACCCCCCACTGTGATCAGGACAGCAGAATCATTGGCCATGTTCGGACACAGACTGAAGACTCCCCTCTTCAGACTTCATCTTTGTACACACTAAGGTTATGGTATTTTATGTTTTGGTTATGATAATGATGGTCATGATTTTCTCATTAAGGCTGATTATGAACGTGTTGCTTGTACTCAGGATTTGTATTATAGTTAACCTGCATTAGTGCTTTAGTGATGTTACATACAGTTGGGCAAAAAAGTATTTAGCCAGCCACCAATTGTGCAAGTTCTCCCACTTAAGAAAGATGAGAGAGGCCTGTAATTTTCATCATAGGTACACTTCAATGAGAGACAGAATGAGAACAAAAATCACATTGTCTGATTTTTAAAGAATTTATTTGCAAATTATGGTGGAAAATAAGTATTTAGTCAATAACAAAAGTTCATCTCAATACTTTGTTATATACCCTTTGTTGGCAATGACAGAGGTCAAACATTTTCTTTAAGTCTTCACAAGGTTTTCACACACTGTTGCTGGTATTTTGGCCCATTGTGGACAGGTGTCTTTTATACTGATAACAAGTTCAAATAGGTGCCATTAATCCAGGTAACGAGTGAAGGACAGAGGAGCCTCTTAAATAAGTTACAAGTCTGTGAAAGCCAGAAATCATGCTTGTTTGTATGTGACCAAATACTTATTTTACTGAGGAATTTACCAATTAATTCATTACAAAACCTACAATTTGATGTCCTGGATTCCCCCCATTCTGTCTCTCATAGTTGAAGTGTACCTATGATGAAAATTACAGGCCTCTCTCATCTTTTTAAGTGGGAGAACTTGCACAATTGGTGGCTGACTAAATACTTTTTTGCCCCACTGTACAGTATATACTCACTGGTCTGGGAATGGGGTGAGTCAGGTCTGGCCCTATTGCTCATATTAATCTGGTAAATACACTTATGATCTCCCACACTGTAAGTCACTCTGGATAAGAGCATCTGCTGAATGACTGTAATGTGTTATAATGAATTTGCTGCCTAGCTGCCTCACTTTTATACTGTAAATATGTGTACTGGAGTCAAAACAAATAGTCACACTTCCCTGGGAAAGTGACTGATTGTACATGAACAGACTCTTCTCACAAAACGCATATAAAGGCTTTAGGTAGATACAGCCTTTTGTCTTTTATTCCAGTTCTAATTAGACAAGTATTCAGAACTACTGCATCACTTATTGTTATATGACTGCCATGTGGAAGAATCTGTGCGTGACAAAAGCTTTCAAAATACGCTTGGCAATTACTAAATACAGTAAAACGTCCTGTTAACACTGGTCTCAAATACGTGGTGGTCTCTTATAGAATCCAGAGAGCATGCCATATTTTAGCAAATGTGTACCAGTTTCCAATAAATGTTTAGGTTGCTCTAGATAAAACTCATGAAGCCATTGCAATAACAGAGACTCACTATCTCTGCAGTCTCCAAAGCTTTCACATTGATCTCACTGTTTTAAGGCAAGTGCTTACACGCTACGCCTTATTCTCTACACGGCATTGGCTTACACAAGTAGGTTATCATTTTCCCATAGATATAACATATATAACCTCAACAGATATAAAGCAATGTTTAGAATAGATTTCACAGAGATCAGTACCCTCTGTCTCCCAACATCACATTTCAGTACCTTCAGCCTCCCATCATCTCACACATTTCAGTACCTTCAGCCTCCCATCATCTCACATATTTCAGTACCTTCAGCCTCCCATAATCTCACACATTTCAGCACCTTCAGCCTCCCATAATCTCAAACATTTCAGCACCTTCAGCCCCCCATCATCTCACACATTTCAGTACCTTCAGCCTCCCATCATCTCACACATTTCAGTACCTTCAGCCTCCCATCATCTCACATATTTCAGTACCTTCAGCCTCCCATCATCTCACACATTTCAGTACCTTCAGCCTCCCATCATCTCACATATTTCAGTACCTTCAGCCTCCCATCATCTCACACATTTCAGTACCTTCAGCCTCCCATAATCTCACACATTTCAGTACCTTCAGCCTCCCATCATCTCACACATTTCAGTACCTTCAGCCTCCCATCATCTCACACATTTCAGTACCTTCAGCCTCCCATAATCTCACACATTTCAGTACCTTCAGCCTCCCATCATCTCACACATTTCACTACCTTCAGCCTCCCATCATCTCACACATTTCAGTACCTTCAGCCTCCCATAATCTCACACATTTCAGTACCCCCAACCTCCCATAACCTCACACATTTCAGTACCTTCAGCCTCCCATCATCTCAACACATTTCAGTACCTTCAGCCTCCCATCATCTCACACATTTCAGTGCCTTCAGCCTCCCATCATCTCACACATTTCAGTACCTTCAGCCTCCCATAATCTCACACATTTCAGTACCTTCAGCCTCCCATAATGTCACACATTTCAGTACCTTCAGCCTCCCATCATCTCACACATTTCAGTACCCTCCGCCTCCCAACATAACACACATTTCAGTACATTCAGCCTCCCATAATCTCACACATTTCAGTACCCCCATCCTCCCATAATCTCACACATTTCAGTACCTTCAGCCTCCCATCATCTCAACACATTTCAGTACCCCCATCCTCCCATCATGACACACATTTCAGTACCTTCAGCCTCCCATAATCTCACACATTTCAGTACCCCCAACCTCCCATAATCACACACATATCAGTACCTTCAACCAACATCACATTTCACATTTCATTTAAATATATTTAAAACGTTATTGTTATTCTGACAGCCCAGGGGCTGGGACAGAACTCTGCACAGCTCCCCATCACCTGCACCCAGCTGAGGAGGTGCTAACTAAAATCAAACAAAGAGAGTTTGTTCACCTGAAGGCTGTTCACCATTAAGCCCTTGTCTTAGATACAAATTTCACTATTTAACTTGGATTAATGATTAACACAGTGCCTTTGAGAGAAAGTACCTCAAGTCTTGGTCCCATATCAGCTTCCCGTATTACTCCACACCAAACGACAAATGCATTACACCATACAAATGTGGAACCTACAAATATGTTTACGTATTACACAAGCTTGTCACTGCACAGCAAACTTATTTCATTCATGTATTTACAAATGTTTAATTGATCCATTTTTGTAGTTGCAAAAACTGTTGTATAAAAATCATAATAAACTATAATACTAAACTATAATATCCCTAATCCTGGCAAAATTATGTCTTCATATGCTGTTTTTGTCACAAAGGTTCCTACATGGAGGTACACAGCACTCTGATAAGGTGCCAATGCAGAAGGCTTTCAAAGGCAATGGGAGATGACACTCTCATTCATTTACTATATGTTACACCCAGCACACACCTGTACACAGTATAAATAAACTGTACAATGAAGTCCAAGTCTTTTCATACAGCACTTGCACCTTAAGTTACACTGTTTTACCATCATGTAACTAGCAAATATGGATTTTCACATACCATAACAGCAGTTGTATAATGTACCATAGACCACAAAATAAGCTTGTTAACATACAGCTCTAATGGTCATTTGTAATACTGTTCAGAAATATGACAACATCACTTTTTGATTGAAATTAATAGAAGAATATCTGTGACTCAATCTACTTCTTAAATGTGAATACCTGAAGCGGCCATGAAATGGTTTCAGCCACCTTGAACAGACAGTAACCTGTTACATGTTAGTAAATTAAGTTTCTTACTGATATTATACCTGATATTCCCATTCCTCCTCACAGCCCTCTTTAGCTTCTCTACAATCCCCAACACACTCCACATTACTTACTGTGATATTTTATTCCATTTTGTTCTTTTATTCTCTTCTCCTCACTGCTCTGTCTGTAAAATTGCGTTTGAGTGCAAAGGTTACTTTCAATTTCACAGTCTAAATCAGCACAATCAGTTTATTACTCTGTTGACTTTGTGAGCTTTAGTGGGTGGAGCTAATAACCCACCTTATTTCAGTACGGGCATTTTCACCTGGCTTGCACTGAAAAGCACATAGGCTACCTGTATTTGATATTCGATTTTAAAACTCAAAACTAGTTTCTGTGTAAGAAATATTAAAACCTCCACACACAAACTTCAGCACAACAGGAATGAAATTCTTCCAAATGAAGGCTCCAGTATACACTGAGCCCTCATAAGGGGTAATGAGGGAAAGACAGATTTTTTTTTAAACTTAAGCCCAGGTTGCATGAACACACCATTACTCATTTATAATGGGAGGCATTCATGTCTAAATGAAGAAGAATTTAAAACAAAAATGCATGTATGTGCCATTTGTAGCCAAAAAACTTTGTTAAATATTCAAAATCAATCTGCCTGGGAAACTGCAGCCTAAAAGACTGGGTGATTAATGAATATTACATTGGATGGAGGAGAATATGTTCAATTTATTCACAAAAACACTAGGTCATTTGGAAAAATGCCATATGCACATTAAAAGACTTTAAACATAAAGAATATATCAAAGTTCATTGAAAACATGCAAAGACTTAAAACTTAACATTTCACTCGATGTGTGCTCTTCTTTGACCAAATTTGCCATTTTAAATAAGAACGTATGACTACGAGACCAGACCATTCATCTCAACTACTTTCACCCTTTTACAATCAATAATCCACAGTTTTCTGTTTGTAAATTGACCATCTTACTGAGATTATACCTCTATATTCCCATTCCTCCCCACAAACCTCTTTAGCTTCTCCCCAATCCCCATCACACCCCACAGTACTTACTGAGATATTTTATTCCATTTTGCTCTTTCTTTTGCTTCTTTCTCCTTCCACCTCTGTCTGTAAAATGGCGTTTGAGCGCAAAGGTTTCATTTCCCACTTTGGACTAAGACTTTAATCACTTTATTACTTTACTGACCCTGTGAGACATCAGTGTGTGGAACGTATAATCAACACTACTTCAGTGTAGGCATTACTGATCGTATTATAGTTGATAACCTGTTTGTTAAACATATGTAAACACCTGCCTGGTAGTCTGCAGCACTAAAATTGAGGTGATTAATGAATATTGCTTTGGATGGAGGAGAAAAATACTGAATAAATGGCTGACACAGTACTGAAGCTGCTCAAAGGAGAATGCTACATTTTCAGAGGACATTCAACTAAAATATGAAAAACATATGAAACTAAATGTAAAACATACTTTCAAAAATAATCTTAAAAATGAACTTTTCTCTCGATCAACCTGAACTGCCATTTTACATAAGAACGTGCAATGATTAGAAAATGCAATTCAGTTCAACAAAGATCACCATGTTATTGTTGATGTTCAACCTATTAATAAATTATGTTTCTTACAGAGATTACACCTGTATATTCCTATTCATACTCACAGCCCTCTTTAGCTTCTCTCCAATCCCCATCACACTCCACAGTATACTTACTGTGATATTTTATTCCATTTTGTTCCCTCTTTTACTCCCTTCTCCTCACTAAAATGCAATTTGAGTGCAAAGGTTACTTTCAATTTCACACTCTGGGCTCGCACAAACAGTTTATAACTTTATCTACTTTGTGTGCAGTCCTTGGGTTGAGTTTATAGCTTACATCATTAGATACAGCACCATTACTTTATTTCTTTGTTGATTCTGTGAACTGTGTGTGGGTGGAGTGTGTAACATACGTTATTTCAGTTCTGGGCATTTTTGATCACACTGGCTTGAAAATCACATATGCTAGCCCTCAGCTTTCAATAAAAGTTAAACAGGCTATTGACATGCTGTTTGATTTTAGAGCATGGATAGGCAGATAGGTCCTGGCCCTTAGATATCATCTGTGATTTTTTTTGCTTAATTATGGTATATATTCCATATAGTCCTGGGCAAGGGAGGGTTCATACTGTACTAATTCATTTTCATTTGTTTTATTGAATTATAATAAAAGTACATGGTCTTCAACAATATTAAAAATAGAAATATAACAGAAATATAAATCAGGGGAGAATGGTTTAATCTGGAAGGAAATGTTCTACTTTGTATGAATTTGTGTTTCTGTTGTATTAGGTCTGGGGTTTAAAACATAATATGTCCATTAGTTTTGACTACTGTGCTAAAATCCAGTGATGTCACGGTTCAAATGCAGTATTTGATTAAATACTTAGACTTTTGTGGCAGATTGTAGAAGCCATTAGATTGTTTATTGTCTGCCCTCTGCATGCAGTAACCTGCTTGACCCTCATCCTGCCTCTAACCCTCACACTAACCTTCAAACCTAACCCTCACCCTCCCTCTAACCCACACACTAACCTTCAAACCTAACCCTAACCCTGCCTCTAACCCTAACACTAACCTTCAAACCTAACCCTAACCCTCCCTCTAACCCTCACACTAACCTTGAAACCTAACCCTAATCCTGCCTCTAACCCTCACACTAACCTTCAAACCTAACCCTAATCCTGCCTCTAACCCTCACATTAACCTTGAAACCTAACCATAATCCTGCCTCTAACCCTCACCCTGCCTCTAACCCTCACACTAACCTTGAAACCCAACCCTAACCCTGCCTCTAACCCTCACACTAACCTTCAAACCTAACCCTAACCCTGCCTCTAACCCTCACACTAACCTTCGAACCTAACCCTAACCCTAATCCTGCCTCTACTCCTCAGACTAACCTTCAAACCTAACCCTAATCCTGCCTCTATCCTAACCTTAACACTAACTGGAACTTTCACACACCACACAAAATACACCACAGATCCATCACAGTTAAATACAGCACATACAATCAACAAAATGGCACAATCACTTACAAAGAGCCCTCATTTTCCAAAAAAACACAGAGACAAACAGGGGTTGGTTGAAATGGTTAAAACCACAATTAGGGTTGAAGGTTTTACTTCTGTTTTAGTTATGGGACCAACTGGGTAGTTGGAAGTCATTTTTGCTTGCCTTATGACTGAAATCTTATGTGAATTATTGGATGTTAATAGTCATTTTTTTCTTGACATGTTATTGAAGTCCACACGAAAGTTTGTCTTTCTTTTGAAGGTGGGACACAGTGTAATGTTTGAAGGGAGTGCTGTGCGGTGGGAGGGAGAGAAAAAGGAAGTTAAATTAAAAGCAGAAAATTATAGTTAACGATGCCCACTTTGAATTTTACTAGTTATAATATAAATGGAATGAGAACCCCCATAAGGAGGAAAAAATATGGGGACAGTTAAAGAGACTAAACTGTTCAGTGGCATTGTTGCAGGAGACACATGTATATGATGCTGAGCACGAGAAGTTTAGAAGAGAATGGGTAGGCGCGCCCTGGTAGCTCATCCGGTAGAGCGCATGCCACAGGCCTTACCGCAGCGGCCCAAGCTTGAATCCGGCCTGGGCCCTTTGCTGCATGTCATCCCCTCTCTCTCACTCCTGTATTTCCTGTCTGCCTCTCTACTGTGATTGTCAATAAAAGTGGAAAAATCCCAAAAAAATAATTCTAAAAAAGAAGAGAATGGGTAGATCAGGTATTTCATTCATACTGCCCAAATAGCAGAAAGAAAGGGGTGGCAACTTTGTTTAGTAGGTCAACATGTTTTTCAGTGGAAACGGATTTTTGAGACAAACAGAGCAGATATGTATTGGTGATACCTCTGCCACACTCCCGGACGAGCTTAACAACTTTTATGCCCGCTTTGAAGCCTACAACTTGGATCCAGCAGCACAGTGCCCACCCAATACAGTTGATCGACATGTGATGGAGGCTGACGTGAGTAAAACTTTTAAAAGAGCCACCCTGCTCATGTTCTTTTCTCACTCATTCCATCTAAAAAACATTAGAGGACCATCAAATCACACACCACCTGTCTCAGTAACAGTTTCTTTCCACAGGCAGCCAGGCTGCTGAACAGCTGATGCAACCATATGCACTGCACATTGTTGTTGTACATTATGTACTGTTATTGCGTACTGTATGTTTTGTATATAATGTTTACATGTATATAATGTGTATATATGTGTCCACTGATGTATTGTGTATATAATGTGTACTTTTTTGGTTTTCTTGTGATGATGTG
>JAFBMS010000410.1:0-77500 GCA_019788955.1 Albula glossodonta
CCACACTGACCGCTGCTCCACACTGACTACTGCTCCATACTGACCATGACTCCACACTGACTGCTGCTCCACACTGACTACTGCTCCATACTGACCACTACTCCACACTGCTGCTCAAAATACATGTCCAGCCTGTACATTTTTCATTTATCACACACTGAACATATATCAGAAAAGTGTAAAATCAAACAAAGAACAAAAAACAGCACCAACATTCCAGGCTTCTTTATGGTCAATATGTCCAGATTTTCACATAAAACTGATTTTAGGCATTTCCAGGTTTTCAGTCAGGCCTGTAACAGACAGAGCACGCTCAGAAGGGCTGCCACAGACAGAGCGCGCTCAAAAGGGCTGCCACAGACAGAGCACACTCAGAAGGGCTGCCACAGACAGAGCGCGCTCAGAAGGGCTGCCACAGACAGAGCACACTCAGAAGGGCTGCCATAGACAGAGCGTGCTTAGAAGGGCTGCCATAGACAGAGCGCGCTCAAAAGGGCTGCCACAGACAGAGCACTCTCAGAAGGGCTGCCACAGACAGAGCACTCTCAGAAGGGCTGCCACAGACAGAGCACTCTCAGAAGGGCTGCCACAGACAGAGCGTGCTTAGAAGGGCTGCCACAGACAGAGCACGCTCAGAAGGGCTGCCACAGACAGAGCACGCTCAGAAGGGCTGCCACAGACAGAGCACTCTCAGAAGGGCTGCCACAGACAGAGCACGCTCAAAAGGGCTGCCACAGACAGAGCGCGCTCAGAAGGGCTGCCACAGACAGAGCGCGCTCAGAAGGGCTGCCACAGACAGAGCACGCTCAGAAGGGCTGCCACAGACAGAGCGCGCTCAGAAGGGCTGCAACAGACAGAGCACGCTCAGAAGGGCTGCCACGGACAGAGCACGCTCAGAAGGGCTGCCACAGACAGAGTGCGCTCAGGAGGGCTGTCACAGACATTAGAGTTCACGTATCAGGGAGGAAAGGTAATGCCACCTCCTGCCAAATGCAGGTGATTTTGGGGAGAGGCGGGCCACGCCCACATATCAGTGAAATTCCAAACACACACTCTCCGTCCCTGCACATCCTCTGCTGAAAGGAACACACTTTACAATGTAAAATTATTTCAAAATACATTCCTTTTCCTTCACAGAGGAAAGGACAAACTGTAGCAAAGTAATAATAATGAAGAGTAATATTCTACTCATTAATTTGGTGCTGGATGAATTATGGACCAGGGCCAGAATGAGAAACAGAAAATAGCAGTTCCATAGCAACTTCTCCTCCAGCAGAGCAACCACAAACACCTCTCCTAGACACAATAAATACAGCAAACCGAACAACGACAATAACCACAATAAATACTGCAAACCTGAACAACTACAATAACCACATCCACAAAATCTGTAATAATATCCAAAATAATTACAGTAACTACATCCACAATATCTACAATAATATATACAATGCCAACAATAAAAATCCAACATATCTATAATATCCACAATAACTATACAAAACATGACAATATCTATGATAACCATATCCAACAGTTACAATAATAACTATCTAAAATAAAAACATCTACCTTTACAACATCTACAATATTCACTGTGTTTATTATAACAATAATCTTAATAGCCACCATGACAATATCTAAAATATCTATAACTACCATATCTACAAATAAAACAGAGTCATGTTGTAAATAGCCGAAAGCATAGATACCTGTGACAGGGCTGTTTTTAAGTGTGACACAGAGCTTTCAGAGGGTGGCTGTTGTTGAATTTGAGCTTGTATGAACATATGGTTTATTCAGAAACCAGATTATATTCACACATCTGTCCTTCCTCCTTTTCTCACCCTTCTCCCCCATCCCTCTCTCCCTAAAGAGATAGATCTGTTTCTGGCAAGCAGCTGGAGGATGCTGAGATGGGTTCCTCTGTCTCTCTCTCTTTCTTTCTCTCTCACTTACACTCTCTTTGCAAGATTAAAGAGTGCAACAGCACTGACCAATCCACACCAGCCTCAACCCAAAACACTGCAACACCAACCCAAAATACACCAGCATCAACCCAAAACACACCTATACCAACCCACACCACACCAACACCAACTCAAACCACACCTAAACCGACCCAAACCACACCAACCTCAACCCAAAATACACCAACGTTAACCTAAAACACACCAACCTCAACCCAAACCACACCTACACCAACCTCAACCCAAACCAAATCTACACCAACCCAAAACACACCAACCTCAACCCAAAACACACCTACACCAACCCAAACCACACCAACCTCAACCCAAACCACACCTACACCAACCCAAACCACACCAACCTCAACCCAAACCACACCTACACCAACCTCAACCCAAACCAAATCTACACCAACCCAAACCACACCAACCTCAACCCAAAACACACCTATACCAACCCAAACCACACCAACCTCAACCCAAAACACATCTACACCAACCTAAAACACACCAACCTCAACCCAAATTACACCTACACCAACCTCAACCCAAACCACATCTACACCAACCTCAACCCAAACCAAATCTACACCAACCCAAAACACACCAACCTCAACCCAAAACACACCTATACCAACCCAAACCACACCTACACCAACCCAAACCACACCAACCTCAACCCAAACCAGACCCACACCCAGAAATATTATACCCATTCAGAGAACACAGGTCAGCTGAAAAATACCTGTAGCACACTGATCTGTAGTCAACTGAAACATTTCTGTAAATACAATGATCTAGGGTCAGCTGGAACAGGCCTGTAAAAACACTGATCTAGAGTCAGCTGAATGCATGAGAGTGTGTATGTGTGAGTGTGTGTATATGTGTGAGAGTGTGTGAGTGAGTGTGTAGGGGTGTGAATGTGTGTATATGTGTGTGTGAGAGTGTGTGTGAGTGTGCAGGGGTGTGAATGTGTGTATATGTGTGTGTGAGTGGTGCAGATGATAAGGAGCTTGTAAGCAGTATTCTTTTCTGAGTGTAAATCTCATTAATCTTAATTGGCTGTATATTTATGCGTACACCTGGAGAAGTCAGGTGAGGCTGTCCTGTCTGGAAGAAACAGGTTTGTTCTCAGATATCATCCCTCCTGTCCCCTCTCTCTATGTTCATATCCGTCTCTCCCTCCCTCCCTCCCTCTCTCTCTCTCTCCCCCTCTATCGCTCCCTCCCAGCTTCTCCTCTTCCCTCTCTCTCCCTCCCTCCCTCTCTCTCTCTCTCCCAGTAATCTTCTTTTCCCCTCAGTGTGCTCTCTCTGTGTTACTGGTCTTTGTCTTTAATTCATTCAGCTCACAGATTAGTGATGCTTATTTCTGTCTTTTGTTTCTCAAGTAGAGACACACATACACTCACTGCTCTTACACACACGCACATACTCACTGCTCTTACACACACATACACACTCACTGCTTTTACACACGCACACACACTCACTGCTCTTACACACGCACACACACACACTCACTGCCCTTACTGACACACACACACACACACACACACACACTGCTGTTATTCACATGTTGATTATCGACACAGAATGATTTGACATCATCACAGCACATACCAACCAGTGTATCATTCAAAGATATTCATCCATCTATTAATTCATCAAATTCAAAGATATTCATCCATCCATCAATTCATCAAATTCAAAGATATTTATCAATCATATGCAAAAATAGGCTACATTTTTGGTCTGGTACACAAGTTTAGACTAAAAGTCTGTAAAATGAATTAACAGTGTTTAATTTCCTAAATTAAACATTAACTAACCACATCAACTCACTAATGATCACAGAAAATATTAATAATACAATTAAAATATTACGGTAATATGCGGCAGCTGGTTTGCATGAGGCTGGAAATACTCTGTACCCTGTGTGAGATTCTCAGAAAGATGGACCCTCCTTCCTCCATCTCCTCCTCCTCCTCACAGAACCAACCTGACCAGAGTTCACACCCTAAACAGGACCTGTGACCCGAAACAGGCCCTTTGACCTTAAACGGCACCTGTGACCCTAAAGACAGGCAGTGTGTGAGTGCACTGGGCTGAGCTGCTCACAGGCTGGCAGCGTGTGAGTGCACTGGGCTGAGCTGCTCACAGGCTGGCAGTGTGTGAGTGCACTGGGCTGAGCTGCTCACAGGCTGGCAGTGTGTGAGTGCACTGGGCTGAGCTGCTCACAGGCAGGCAGTGTGTGAGTGCACTGGGCTGAGCTGCTCACAGGCAGGCAGCGTGTGAGTGCACTGGGCTGAGCTGCTCACAGGCTGGCAGTGTGTGAGTGCACTGGGCTGAGCTGCTCACAGGCAGGCAGTGTGTGAGTGCACTGGGCTGAGCTGCTCACAGGCTGGCAGTGTGTGAGTGCACTGGGCTGAGCTGCTCACAGGCAGGCAGCGTGTGAGTGCACTGGGCTGAGCTGCTCACAGGCAGGCAGCGTGTGAGTGCACTGGGCTGAGCTGCTCACAGGCTGGCAGTGTGTGAGTGCACTGGGCTGAGCTGCTCACAGGCAGGCAGGGTGTGAGTGCACTGGGCTGAGCTGCTCACAGGCAGGCAGTGTGTGAGTGCACTGGGCTGAGCTGCTCACAGGCAGGCAGTGTATGAGTGCACTGGGCTGAGCTGCTCACAGGCAGGCAGTGTGTGAGTGCACTGGGCTGAGCTGCTCACATCAGCAGCTACACATGCATTCGCAAGCATGAAACACAAACCACACACCCATCAGACAGAGCAACACAAACCACACACCCATCAGACAGAGCAACACAAACCACACACCCATCAGACAGAGCAACACAAACCACACACCCATCAGACAGAGCAACACAAACCACACACCCATCAGACAGAGCAACACAAACCACACACCCATCAGACAGAGCAACACAAACCACACACCCATCAGACAGAGCAAGGAAATGTAACCATATGTACCATCAGCCACAAACACCTATGAACCTGTGTCATTTAGAGCCAGCAACCATAATTTTACCTCTCTCCTGGAAGGTTCCTTCTGCAGAACAATAACAGGCAGGAGCAGCTAATGAGTAGCAAATGGGGAGAGCTGAGAACGTAATGCTGGACTGAGCAGCCTGGACCTATTCTCTGATTGGCTCACGCCGTCCCACTTTGTTCCCTAACCGGCTCACAGGATAACCTCTACTGTGATAGGCTCACACTGCACTCTCCTGCTCTCTGATATATACTTAAATCACATGAGAAAGTGGTGACACACATTTCCACTGTGGCCCTGGTGAGGTCAGGTCGGGTTAGGATTAGGGTTAAGGTTAGGGTTAGGGTTAGGGTAAGGGTAAGGGTAAGGGTAAGGGTAAGGGTAAGGGTAAGGGTAAGGGTAAGGGTAAGGGTTAGGGTCAGGTCGGGTTAGGATTAGGTTAGAAAAAATCTTTTTTTCCAAAGTTGCCCCTTGTGAGGGCCCCTTGGGAAAGAAAAGTTTGCACTGGCCATTCAGTGTACTGGAGCCTTTGATTAGGAAGAATTTGGTCCCTCTTGTGTTGGTTTAGGGTTAGGGTTAGGGTTAGGGTCAGGTAGGTCAGGGTTAGGGTCAGGTAGGGTTAGGGTTAGGGTTAGGGTCAGGGTCAGGTAGGGTTAGGATTAGGGTTAGGGTTAGGGTCAGGTAGGTCAGGGTCAGGGTCAGGTAGGGTTAGGGTTAGGGTCAGGGTC
This sequence comes from Albula glossodonta, assembly GCA_019788955.1. Lineage (NCBI taxonomy): Eukaryota > Metazoa > Chordata > Actinopteri > Albuliformes > Albulidae > Albula > Albula glossodonta. The sequence continues at coordinate 5,700 of JAFBMS010000410.1, forward strand.
AGGGGTAGGGTCAGGTAGGGTTAGGGTCAGGGTCAGGGTCAGGTAGGGTTAGGGTTAGGGTTAGGGTTAAGGTTAGGGTTAGGGTTAGGATGGGTTAGGGTTAGGGTTTATAACCCTATACCATGGACTCACTTTATATCCTCTCCAGTCACACTTTCCTGACTGAGTCTTAAGTCTGAGCATCCCTGACTGCTTTATTCTCTTCATTATTTGGTCATGTTTGTGTGACTTCTGGAACGGGTTTGTGGAGGCGGTCTTACAGGGTTAAATCCTGCAGAACACTGTGCTCTGAGAACAGTGCATGATGGGTAACCTTGCAATCGACACAGGGATCAGGATTACTCATCATTTATAACCATTCAACCCATGCAACAAACCGTGGTGCTGAATTTTAATTAACAACGTGGATCGGTTTTTTGTTGTTGTTGATCAATATGAAGCTTAAATTTAAGATTTTTATGCAGAATTTTAATGATGGCACCAATGGGTAGGCACTGCTCCAGTGTGTGGATGGGCCCCACAGTCTGCATCCTGTTAAGGCCCTGTTCCAGTGTGTGAATGGGCCCCACAGTCTGAATCCTGTTAAGGCACTGTTCCAGTGTGTGGATGGGCCCCACAGTCTGCATCCTAGGCACTGCTCCAGTGTGTGGATGGGCCCCACAGTCTGCATCCTGTTAAGGCACTGTTCCAGTGTGTGGATGGGCCCCACGGTCTGCATCCTGTTAAGGCATTGCTCCAGTGTGTGGATGGGCCCCACAGTCTGCATCCTGTTAATGCCCTGCTCCAGTGTGTGGATGGGCCCCACGGTCTGCATCCTGTTAAGGCCCTGCTCCAGTGTGTGGATGGGCCCCATGGTCTGCATCCTGTTAAGGCACTGCTCCAGTGTGTGGATGGGCCCCACGGTCTGCATCCTGTTAAGGCACTGTTCCAGAGTGTGGATGGGCCCCACGGTCTGCATCCTGTTAAGGCCCTGCTCCAGTGTGTGGATGGGCCCCACGGTCTGCATCCTGTTAAGGCACTGCTCCAGTGTGTAGATGGGTCCCACAGTCTGCATCCTGTTAAGGCACTGTTCCAGTGTGTGGATGGGCCCCACAGTCTGCATCCTGTTAAGGCACTGTTCCAGTGTGTGGATGGGCCCTATGGTCTGCATCCTGTTAAGGCACTGTTCCAGTGTGTGGATGGGCCCCACAGTCTGCATCCTGTTAAGGCACTGTTCCAGTGTGTGGATGGGCCCCACGGTCTGCATCCTGTTAAGGCACTGTTCCAGTGTGTGGATGGGCCCCACAGTCTGCATCCTGTTAAGGCACTGTTCCAGTGTGTGGATGGGCCCCACGGTCTGCATCCTAGGCACTGCTCCAGTGTGTGGATGGGCCCCACAGTCTGCATCCTGTTAAGGCACTGTTCCAGTGTGTGGATGGGCCCCACGGTCTGCATCCTGTTAAGGCACTGCTCCAGTGCGTGGACGGGCCCCACAGTCTGCGCCCTGCTGCACCCCCTACAGGTATGGTGGTGAACTGCACAGAGTAGAAGCAGTGTTTCTGTGCCCTCTTCAATTAACTTAGAACTTTTCAGAGACGGGTTGGGCCTATCACTGTATTACAGATTATGAGAAAATAAATGTAGCTGGAAGAATTTTCATGAAATGTTTGAATGTGATAGAAGGGCTGTGGCCAGGGCATCTGTCACTGGATCGTGAGTGATAGAGAATGGCGTGATAAGAGGCTCAGAGTTACTCACTGATGAATGTGGTATCTGTCCAGTGTCAGGGACTGTGTCTAGTTTGAACTAAGCTCCACGAACATCAGCATACTGACACGTAAGTCAGTTTATCACTGCAAATTTACATTAACATCAAATAGCTTCTGAATTTGCAACACAATGTTTCATGCTAAATGTCTCATGTAAGAAGTACCTCACTCTTTGGCTAACTTAACGAAGGACCAAGTATAGATCAAACAAATTCCAACTGCCATAACATAGAAATTCTGCTGGCATTCAGACATGTTGCAATCCACCCCAGCTAGATACCGACGTATAACAAATTATTAGAAAGAATATGACCAAATTACAAATATATGTATAGCAGTATTAATGTAATGCTATTATATACAGTAGAATGGAATCCCTTTTTCCTCCCTGCTTTGCCCTGCCCCGTCTCCTTTGAACTCCACCCCTTCTCATATTGGCCACACCCCTTCCCCTCTCTGCCCTGCCACGTCTCCTTTGAACTCCACCCCTTCTCATATTGGCCACACCCCTTCTCACAGGACTATCTTATGAATCTTATTAGCAGTTGTTAAACTGAAGGGAGTGGTGGATGGAAAGTGGTTCTGTTTCTAAATATGATTTTGATTCCAGCTCTGCAGTCGGGGGGCGCTGTGGTCACAGAGCTCCACAGACCTAGTGACTCAGGCCAGACCTCCCATAGACATGTATTTGAAAGCAGTGTTTTTTATGACAGTTTTAATCATGTATAATCATGAATGTCCACTGAAAGCACTGAGGAGCCTGAAATGACAAAGGCGGATTTTATAACCTCTACAAACACGTGCTAGAGAAATCAATGTGATTGGAGTGGAACAAGCTTTTTTATTTCATTCTAACCCCCAGAAACTGAGCCGTCGGTTGCTGTGTGCTCTTGCTGTGACTCCGAATGTCTCATGTTGTTGATACATACGCATCATTGTTTTTGAATTTTACGAGTAAAAGATTGTTTTAGGTTGTGAAATTTCTGATTCTGGAACTTTGTTCTCTAAGTGGCGTGGTTCACTGTTAGGCACCATGAGAAGAGTTTGGCGAGTAATGCCTGGTGCATTAAACGCATGAGATGCATGGCTTTACTCTGCTGCAGGCAGACAAGGCGGGGCCCACATTAAACGCATGAGATGCATGGCTTTACTCTGGTCTGGGCTGCGGGCTGCAGGCAGACTGGGTGGGGCCCGCATTAAACGCATGAGATGCATGGCTTTACTCTGGTGCAGGCTGCGGGCTGCAGGCAGACTGGGCGGGGCCTGCATTAAACGCATGAGATGCATGGCTTTACTCTGGTGCAGGCTACGGGCTGCAGGCAGACTGAGCAGGGCCCGCATTAAACGCATGAGATGCATGGCTTTACTCTGGTGCAGGCTGCGGGCTGCAGGCAGACTGAGCGGGGCCCGCATTAAACGCATGAGATGCATGGCTTTACTCTGGTCTGGGCTGTGGGCTGCAGGCAGACTGGGCGGGGCCCACATAAACACATGAGATGCATGGCTTTACTCTGGTGCAGGCTGCGGGCTGCAGGCAGACTGAGCGGGGCCCGCATTAAACGCATGAGATGCATGGCTTTACTCTGGTCTGGGCTGCGGGCTGCAGGCAGACTGGGCGGGGCCCGCATAAACACATGAGATGCATGGCTTTACTCTGGAATAGTCAGTCAGCGCCTAATGGACGCTGACTGACAGACGGCCTGTTCCTGCTGACCGCTTATTAACGAGCTCAGATTTACAGATGCGGTCCAGAGGAGCACTTCATTCCTACAGCCACAGCAATGGCTCTGCTCAACCAACCACTCTGGCTGGGACTTACACTGCATGGGACTCACACTGCCACGGACTCACACTGCGTGGGACTCACACTGCCACGGACTTACTGCCTGGGACTCACACTGCCACGGACTCACACTGCGTGGGACTCACACTGCCACGGACTTACTGCCTGGGACTCACACTGCCACGGACTCACACTGCGTGAGACTCACACTGCCACGGACTCACTGCCTGGGACTCACATAGCCACGGACTCACTGCCTGGGACTCACACTGCCATGGACTCACTGCCTGGCACTCACATAGCCACGGACTCACTGCCTGGGACTTACACTGCCACGGACTCACACTGCCTGAGACTTACACTGCCACGGACTCACACTGCCTGGGACTCACACTGCCACGGACTCACTGCCTGGGACTCACACTGCCATGGACTCACTGCGAGGGACTCACACTGCCACGGACTCACTGCCTGGGACTTACACTGCCACGGACTCACACTGCCATGGACTTACACTGCCACGGACTCACACTGCCACGGACTTACTGCCTGGGACTCACACTGCCACGGACTCACACTGAGTGGGACTCACACTGCCACGGACTCACTGCCTGGGACTCACACTGCCACGGACTCACACTGCCTGGGACTCACTGCGAGGGACTCACACTGCCATGGACTCACTGCCTGGAACTCACATAGCCATGGACTCACTGCCTGGGACTCACACTGCCTGGGACTCACTGCGTGGGACTCACACTGCCAGGGACTCACACTGCCTGAGACTCACACTGCCAGGGACTCATTGTGTGGGACTCACACTGCCTGGGACTCACTGTGTGGGACTCACACTGCCTGGGGCTCACTGTGTGGGACTCACACTGCCTGGGACTCACTGTGTGGGACTCACACTGCCTGAGACTCACTGTGTGGGACTCACACTGCCTGAGACTCACTGTGTGGGACTCACACTGCCTGGGACTCTCACTGCCACGGACTCTCTGCCTGGGACTCACACTGCCATGGACTCACTGCCTAGGACTCACACTGCCACGGACTCACTGCCCGGGACTCACACTGCCATGGACTCACTGCCTGGGACTCACACTACCTGGGACTCACTGTGTGGGACTCACACTGCCTGGGACTCACTGTGTGGGACTCACACTGCCTGGGACTCACTGTGTGGGACTCACACTGCCTGGGACTCACACTGCCATGGACTCACTGCCTAGGACTCACACTGCCACGGACTCACTGCCCGGGACTCACACTGCCATGGACTCACACTGCCTGGGACTCACTGTGTGGGACTCACACTGCCAGGGACTCACTGTGTGGGACTCACACTGCCTGGGACTCACTGTGTGGGACTCACACTGCCTGGGACTCACTGTGTGGGACTCACACTGCCAAGGGCTCACTGTGTGGGACTCACACTGCATGGGACTCACTGTGTGGGACTCACACTGTGTGGGACTGCTGCAGGCACTGAGCGGTCTGCCTCACATCACTCAGGGTTGTTTTCTTTAAACAAAATTAAATACAGCATAGTTGTCTTGCTGGTTCAGCGCATTTTCAGTTGCACTGCTCGCTAGCTTATGCACAAACTCCCTGCCCCAGTGCTGCTCCAGTGCTCTGAGTCCTACATGGGTCCTGTTTTGTAGACCCACCCCCACCCCACACCCACAGTACTTAATACCGGACCCAACCCGACATTAGCACTAATTTAATGCCATACCCGACCGATCAATTTAAGATAAAAACTGTGAACAGACCCGAACCCATATTAAAATAACGGAACTACATCAGGTTCACCAAAAAAACTTTATTTGCTCACTCAAGCAATGTGTATTAACTGACACAAACACTGGGACTGGGCTTCACTGAATAGCCTGCATTTTTTGTGTATTGTTGGTGACAATCATGAGAAAAAAAGAATGTCCATCGTTTTTTCAAACACAAAATGTACAGCCTGATCTATTTCACCCACAGCCCACCCATGCACTTCAAATTCCCAACCACACTTGGTTAACCCTAACCCTAACCCTAACCCTAACCCCCTAACCCTAACCCTAACCCCCTAACCCTAACCCTAACCCTAACCCTAACCCTAACCCAACCACACTTGTCAATGACAATGTTAATATTTTTTCGCCTGTTACATCGAATTTAGTGGTTCCCCCGCAGGTACCCCACCCCAATGCAGGACTCTGCTCTGTGTGTCCCCCTGCCTGGACCAGCTCTCACCAGCCACACCCCAACAGCAAGCCCCAAGACCCACACCCCAACCGCAAGCCCCAAGACCCACACCCCAACAGCAAGCCCCAAGACCCACACCCCGACCGCAAGCCCCAAGACCCACACCCCAACAGCAAGCCCCAAGACCCACACCCCAACAGCAAGCCCCAAGACCCACACCCCAACAGCAAGCCCCAAGACCCACACCCCAACTGCAAGCCCCAAGACCCACACCCCAACTGCAAGCCCCAAGACCCACACCCCAACAGCAAGCCCCAAGACCCACACCCCAACTGCAAGCCCCAAGACCCACACCCCAACTGCAAGCCCCAAGACCCACACCCCAACTGCAAGCCCCAAGACCCACACCCCAACAGCAAGCCCCAAGACCCACACCCCGACCGCAAGCCCCAAGACCCACACCCCAACAGCAAGCCCCAAGACCCACACCCCGACTGCAAGCCCCAAGACCCACACCCCGACTGCAAACACCAAAAGTCCCATAAGTCTAAATAAATTCACTATTTATTCATGAGGAGTTACACAGAGTAAATTGACTATTCATTTGTAAATAATTATACTGGGTTAAGCCAAAACATCTAACAGCTGGACAGGTGAATAGCTTAAGAATTTTGTCCAGGTTCAAAAGACAAATCTAAGAAGGTCAAAATTTATTTAGTCATTTGTTGTTTTTTTGTTGTGCCAAATTGCATATAAATACACCGGAAAGCCAGAGTTTCTTCAGGTTTAACTCCAGGCCTGAAGTTTTTGCAGGTCTAACTCCAGGCCTGAAGTTTCTGCAGGTTTAATTCCAGGCCTGAAGTTTCTGCAGGTCTAATTCCAGGCCTGAAGTTTCTGCAGGTTTAATTCCAGGCCTGAAGTTTCTGCAGGTTTAACTCCAGGCCTGAAGCTTCTGCAGGTTTAACTCCAGGCCTGAAGTTTCTGCAGGTTTAATTCCAGGCCTGAAGTTTCTGCAGGTCTAATTCCAGGCCTGAAGCTTCTGCAGGTTTAACTCCAGGCCTGAAGTTCTGCAGGTTTAACTCCAGGCCTGAAGCTTCTGCAGGTTTAACTCCAGGCCTGAAGTTTCTGCAGGTTTAATTCCAGGCCTGACTTTTCTGCAGGCTTAACTCCAGGCCTGAAGAGCATTTACTGGAATAAATTCAAGGACTGGGTATAATACTGTGCAACACACATACACACACACACACACACACACACACACAAACACACACAGTATTGCTTAATGTGTCTTGATTCCAGGAAATTCTCTGCCAGTTACAGAAACCAGGTCCAGCTGTTGAACATATTTGTGTGCGTGCGTGTGTTTGTGTGTGTGCGTGTGTTTGTGTGTGTTTGTGTGTATATGTGCGTGTGTGCATGTCTGTTTATACATGCACATTGTGTTTTTTACTCTGTATGGGACACACAGAGCTGTGTTAAACAGGATGAGAGAGGGACACACAGAGCTGTGTTAAACAGGATGAGAGAGGGACATACAGAGCTGTGTTAAACAGGATGAGAGAGGGACACACAGAGCTGTGTTAAACAGGATGAGAGAGGGACACACAGAGCTGTGTTAAACAGGATGAGAGAGGGATACACAGAGCTGTGTTAAACAGGATGAGAGAGGGACATACAAACATCCTGTGAAGAGAGAGTCCAGACACAGCACAATGGTAACTGAGCAGCTCAGATTGGCAGCTTTACAAAAACATGCAAGGAAAAGAAGATGCAGAGCATTTAGCAAGCATCACTAATGGAGCCTCACTGTCAGGATGACTCTGCATCCAGCTGCTGCCAAAGATGCACTCCAGCATTGCTAAGGCTCGCAGTCAAAGGCTTAATGTATTAGTTAGCTAATGTTAGCTAGACAGCCACCCATATCTGAGCTTCTTCACCTTCAGGAACTTTTTTGTATTTGCATGAATGTTTTAAAACAGTGTTGTCTTGGTAATAATATTTCCTGTCTCTGTATGCTCTGGTTCCGTGCCTGAACATGTCTGTGTCCATCTGGACCAGAAACATTAAAAACAAGGGCAAAAAGAAAAAGGCAAATCACCCTCACATCCTTAAACAGCCAACTCAAACTTAAACATAAGATTCCACAAATACACTTCATAATATAATTAAAATACAATCATTTCATTTTCTTCAAACATGTCAATATCTGAGCTGATGAATCTTGCATTTTTTCTCGCAGCACAGCAGAGAAGTTTCAGCGGCACAGCTTTTCCAGATCAGAGGAAAAAGAGCTTTCACTCAGTCATACACTGAGACTTTCACTCAGTCATACACTGAGACTTTCACTCAGTCATACACTGTGAGTCTTTCACTCAGTCATACACTGAGACTTTCACTCAGTCATACGCTGTGAGACTTTCACTCAGTCATACACTGAGACTTTCACTCAGTCATACACTGTGAGACTTTCACTCAGTCATACACTGAGACTTTCACTCAGTCATACACTGAGACTTTCACTCAGTCATACACTGTGAGTCTTTCACTCAGTCATACACTGTGAGTCTTTCACTCAGTCATACACTGTGAGACTTTCACTCAGTCATACGCTGTGAGTCTTTCACTCAGTCATACACTGAGACTTTCACTCAGTCATACACTGTGAGACTTTCACTCAGTCATACACTGTGAGTCTTTCACTCAGTCATACGCTGTGAGTCTTTCACTCAGTCATACACTGAGACTTTCACTCAGTCATACACTGAGACTTTCACTCAGTCATACACTGTGAGACTTTCACTCAGTCATACACTGAGACTTTCACTCAGTCATACACTGTGAGTCTTTCACTCAGTCATACACTGTGAGTCTTTCACTCAGTCATACGCTGTGAGACTTTCACTCAGTCATACGCTGTAAGACTTTCACTCAGTCATACACTGTGAGACTTTCACTCAGTCATACACTGTGAGACTTTCACTCAATCATAGACCATGAGACTTTCACTCATACTAGTCTTACTAAGAGACTAAAGTTAGCCTAGACCAAGGCTAAACCTAACCCTTTCAGGTAGGGGAGACAAAGGTTAGCCTAGACCAAGGCTAAACCTAACCCTTTCAGGTAGGGGAGACAAAGGTTAGCCTAGACCAAGGCTAAACCTAACCCTTCAGGTAGGGGAGACTAAGGTTAGCCTAGACCAAGGCTAAACCTAATTCTTTCAGGTAGGGGAGACTAAGGTTAGCCTAGACCAAGGCTAAACCTAACCCTTTCAGGTAGGGGAGACTAAGGTTAGCCTAGACCAAGGCTAAACCTAACCCTTTCAGGTAGGGGAAACTAAGGTTAGCCTAGACCAAGGCTAAACCTAAACCTTTCAGGTAGGGGAAACTAAGGTTAGCCTAGACCAAGGCTAAACCTAACCCTATCAGGTAGGGGAACCTAAGGTTAGCCCAGACCAAGGCTAAACCTAACCCTTTCAGGTAGGGGAGACTAAGGTTAGCCTAGACCAAGGCTAAACCTAAACCTTTCAGGCAGGGGAGACTAAGGTTAGCCTAGACCAAGGCTAAACGTAAACCTTTCAGGTAGGGGAGACTAAGGTTAGCCTAGACCAAGGCTAAACCTAACCCTTTCAGGTAGGGGAGACTAAGGTTAGCCTAGACCAAGGCTAAACCTAAACCTTTCAGGTAGGGGAGACTAAGGTTAGCCGAGACCAAGGCTAAACCTAAACCTTTCAGGCAGGGGAGACCAAGGCTGGCCTCTCTGCCAGGAGATCTGTGGCTAAAAGCACTATGCTAAAAGCCCATTCACACAAAGGTTTCCTTCCTTAATCAGGGCTAATCTACAGCGCTTTATCCACATGGTTCTTGGTTACATATGTGCAATAAAGGATCTAAATATGTAAAACCCTGACAGATGGCTGATGCTTTTGTTTCTCAAAAGACCAGGATCTCTTCTCCAATGGTGTTCTGGCTGAATTATAACTGTTTAAAACACTTGGAAAACACCAGGGGGTTAACTGAACTTAATCTTTAAGAAAAAAATGTAACAAAAAATTTTTAAAAAAGAAAAATGTCAAAATATTGCCAGAATTTTGGGATATTTTGCATCAGCCACCCCAAAGCCCAATCCAGCACCCCAAACCATGCCCCCCTCTTTAATACAAGGGGCCATGTTGTTCCTGAAGAACTGGTCACTGGGCGGGGCTCACTGTGGATTAGGCCACTGCAGCTCCAGTCACTGTTTCTGGGAGGAACGGGCCATGGGGCATCATGGACAAAGAATTGCATCATGGGGCATCATGTCTGCAGCTCTGAGGACCTGTTAGCACACACGCTCACCAGAGAACATAACTGCTCATTCATTGTGCCTGTTTTTGGAGCTGAAGCCCCACCCCTTCCCATGCACCCCAGCAGCGGTCACTCTGAACAGCCCTGTTATCTTTAATCTGGACTCAGCCCAGCCCTTCAGGATCTGCCCATATGTATTTTCTCCTGAGAGCTCGCTGTCTGATGCACAGGGCAAGCCCTGCTCCCTAATCACATCCTGCAATGCAAAATGGGCCTGACTCACGTGACTAAGCCCTCTCTCCCTCTCACTCACCCTCCCCCTCCCTCTCAGAAACATCATTAAAAAATAGAACACAGCAGAAATTCCGTTGGAGTTTTGTTTAAGGGGGGTGGGGGAAGGCCCCCGGAGTTATTAACGGGGCTGTGCTTCTCTTGTGATAATAACAGGGCCAACTGAAACAGCTCCTGCCAGACAGACAGACGCACACTGGAGAGGTCGGAACAAAGCCTCGCTTACTCACCCAAATTGACGTTGCCCTGCACGGACCCCGAGAGAATCGTCAAGGAGCACAGAGTCCAGAGAAGCGGCACAGGGAATGCTGGGAATGTCATGATCGCGCGCACACAGCCCTTCGTCCGTCTGCCTGGCAGAGCGTCCTCGCGTGCAGTGTGCCGGGAGCTGAGGGGTGGGGTCACCTGCAACAGGAGTCAGCGCATGCTAGTCAGGGCCGGGTTTATCCTGATTACGCCACAAAGTGCACACACAGCAGTACACACGCACACACACTCAGTACACGCGCACACACAGCAGTACACATGCACACACACTCAGTACACGCGCACACACACTCAGTACATGCACACACACATGCAGTACACACGCACACGCAGTACACATGCACACAAATGCAGAACACACGCACACTCAGTACACACGCACACAAAGGCAGAACACACACACACAGCAGTACACATGCACACATACTCAGTACACATGCACACACAAAAATAGTACACATGCACACACACTCAGTACACACACACACAGCAGTACACACACACACACACTCAGTACACACGCACACACATGCAGTACACATGCACACAAATGCCGAACACACGCACACTCAGTACACACGCACACACAGCAGTACACACGCACACACATGCAGTACACGCGCACACACATGCAGTACACACGCACACACATGCAGTACACGCGCACACACACGCAGTACTCATGCACACACACGCAGTACACACACACACATGCAGTACACACACAGCAGTACACACACACACATGCAGTACACACACACACACTCAGTACACATGCACACACAGCAGTACACACACACACATGCTCAGTACACATGCACACACAGCAGTACACACACAGCAGTACACACGCACACACAAGCAGTACTCATGCACACACACGCAGTATACATGCACACACATGCAGTGCACACGCACACGCCGTACACATGCACACACATGCAGTACACACGCACACGCAGTACACATGCACACACACGCAGTACACACGCAGTACACACACACACATGCAGTACACACGCACACACACAGCAGTACACATGCAATACGCACACACACACACACGCAGTACACACACACAGCAGTACACATGCACAGTTCACATGCAAACACACACAGCAGTACACACATGCAGTACACACGTACACACACATACACACACGTGTAACACCCACTACACATAAAGGGCTGAATCATCATTGAGATTGACGATGGCTTAATTCTGAAGTTCTGTCAGTTTATGGCTGAACATTTAAGTACTCCATTACATTGGCATCACATGCGTGAGTGTCCCCTCTCAGTCAGAGCAGCTGAGCGAGCTGAGACTCTCTGATTGGTTGGGCTTCATGAGCCTGTGGCTCTCATACTCGCGATCTAAACGATAACACTTTATCTCAGCTACATGCCAATCAGTAGCCAGTGTTAGCTCAATTACCAAGTATGAATGAAACAAGTATGTAGCTCACATAGTGAGACATAATGATGCAAGTCACAATGTTCATACATTGGGCAACATTTTTCAATGCTAAAATGTGCTTAGGACAAGTGAAGGTCTGCCGACCTCTCCATATTCCCCCATATACAGTCCCATATTCCCCCATAAACAGTCCCATAATCCCCCATATACAGTCCCATAATCCCCCATATACAGTCCCATATTCCCCCATATACAGTCCCATATTCCCCCATATACAGTCCCATATTCCCCCATAAACAGTCCCATATTCCCCCATATACAGTCCCATAATCCCCCATATACAGTCCCATATTCCCCCATATACAGTCCCATAATCCCCCATATACAGTCCCATATTCCCCCATATACAGTCCCATATTCCCCCATATACAGTCCCATAATCCCCCATATACAGTCCCATAATCCCCCATATACAGTCCCATATTCCCCCATCTACAGTCCCATAATCCCCCATATAAAGTCCCATAATCCCCCATATACAGTCCCATATTTCCCTATATACAGTCCCATATTCCCCCATATACAGTCCCATATTCCCCTATATACAGTCCCATATTCCCCCATATACAGTCCCATAATCCCCCATATAAAGTCCCATAATCCCCCATATACAGTCCCATATTTCCCTATATTCAGTCCCATATTACCCCATATACAGTCCCATATTCCCCCATATACAGTCCCATATTCCCCTATATGCAGTCCCATAATCCCCCATATACAGTCCCATAATCCCCCATATACAGTCCCATATTTCCCCATAAACAGTCCCATATTCCCCCATATACAGTCCCATATTCCCCCATATACAGTCCCATAATCCCCCATATACAGTCCCATAATCCCCCATATACAGTCCCATATTTCCCCATAAACAGTCCCATATTCCCCTATATACAGTCCCATATTCCCCCATAAAGTCCCATATTCCCCCATATACAGTCCCATAATCCCCCATATAAAGTCCCATAATCCCCCATATACAGTCCCATATTTCCCTATATACAGTCCCATATTACCCCATATACAGTCCCATAATCCCCCATATACAGTCCCATATTCCCCCATATACAGTCCCATAATCCCCCATATACAGTCCCATAATCCCCCATATACAGTCCCATATTCCCCCATATACAGTCCCATATTCCCCCATAAACAGTCCCATATTCCCCCATAAAGTCCCATATTCCCCTATATGCAGTCCCATATTCCCCCATAAACAGTCCCATATTCCCCTATATGCAGTCCCCTATTCCCCCATATACAGTCCCATATTCCCCCATATACAGTCCCACATTCCCCCATATACAGTCCCATATTCCCCCATATAAAGGCCCATAATTCCCCATAAACAGTCCCATATTCCCCCATAAACAGTCCCATATTCCCCCATAAACAGTCCCATATTCCCCCATAAACAGTCCCATATTCCCCCATATACAGTCCCATATTCCCCCATAAACAGTCCCATATTCCCCCATAAACAGTCCCATATTCCCCCATAAACAGTCCCATATTCCCCTATATGCAGTCCCATATTCCCCCATATACAGTCCCATATTACCCCATATACAGTCCCATATTCCCCTATATACAGTCCCATATTCCCCCTATATACAGTCCCATATTCCCCCATAAACAGTCCTATAATCCCCCATATACAGTCCCATATTCCCCTATATACAGTCCCATATTCCCCCATATAAAGTCCCATATTCCCCCATATACAGTCCCATAATCCCCCATATACAGTCCCATATTCCCCCATATACAGTCCCATAATCCCCCACATACAGTCCCATAATCCCCCATATACAGTCCCATATTCCCCCTTATACAGTCCCATAATCCCCCATATACAGTCCCATATTCCCCTATATACAGTCCCATATTCCCCCATAAACAGTCCCATATTCCCCTATATACAGTCCCATATTCCCCCATATACAGTCCCATATTTCCCTATATAAAGTCCCACATTCCCCCATATACAGTCCCATATTACCCCATATACAGTCCCATAATCCCCCATATACAGTCCCATATTCCCCCATAAACAGTCCCATATTCCCCCATAAACAGTCCCATATTCCCCCTATATACAGTCCCATATTCCCCCATAAACAGTCCCATATTCCCCCATATACAGTCCCATATTCCCCTATATGCAGTCCCATAATCCCCCATATACAGTCCCATATTACCCCATATACAGTCCCATAATCCCCCATATACAGTCCCATAATCCCCCATATACAGTCCCATATTCCCCCATATACAGTCCCATAATCCCCCATATACAGTCCCATATTCCCCCATAAACAGTCCCATATTCCCCCATATACAGTCCCATATTCCCCCATATACAGTCCCATATTCCCCATATACAGTCCCATAATCCCCCATATACAGTCCCATAATCCCCCATATACAGTCCCATATTCCCCCATATACAGTCCCATAATCCCCCATATACAGTCCCATAATCCCCCATATACAGTCCCATATTCCCCCATATACAGTCCCATAATCCCCCATATACAGTCCCATATTCCCCCATATACAGTCCCATATTCCCCCATATACAGTCCCATAATCCCCCATATACAGTCCCATAATCCCCCATATACAGTCCCATATTCCCCCATATACAGTCCCATAATCCCCCATATACAGTCCCATATTCCCCTATATACAGTCCCATATTCCCCCATATACAGTCCCATAATCCCCCATATACAGTCCCATATTCCCCCATATACAGTCCCATATTCCCCCATATACAGTCCCATATTCCCCCATATACAGTCCCATAATCCCCCATATGCAGTCCCCTATTCCCCCATATACAATCCCATATTCCCCTATATACAGTCCCATATTCCCCCATATTCTCATTTTAAACCATCTATGGAATGGCTTGTCACTCATGAAGGTGCAAATTTTGTTACTGTCCAAGCCTTCCACTCCCTGAATTCTGTCTCCTGTGAATTGAGGGTGGCAGGGAGGTTAGGCAATTAATGGTAAATCATTTCTTTGAAAAGGTGTGTGGGGGGTGTTATTTAAAAAAAAAAAAAAAGGAATATTCAAATCAGTCACATGTACTGTACATAAAAACAGTTGATAGTTAGCCTAATTTTTCCAGTCGTGCCCCCCTCTCCAGCCTGTGAATCCGATTTTATCTAATTATTTACACACAAACTGCACAGATTCCAAATTAAAGTGATGTCACAGTGAAATGGCATTGTTTCGTAGCTCATGACAATGCCTAGTGTTTAAGAGGCGCACAGAAACGGTTTAATAGTAATGCATCGTAATTATTTAAAAACGCGTCATAAATGTGCTCGCTTTGGAATACCAAAATTTTGGTGGGGGAATTACAAGTTTAACTAAATCCGACAGTGGTTTGATTACCGGTCAAGCAAGTAGATGGGCCTACTTTTAATCAGATAAAAATGCAATACAAATCCATCAGTCCTGGTTTTTCACTCGCATCGACGTGTTATTCACTTTTAAAAAGTCATCAGAATTGACTGTTTGAAAAGCTGCCCCGTAAAAATGTTCTAGAAATGGGGACCAGTAACCCTACACCCATACCCCCAGGTCTATCACCGCACCACACCACAGGAAATATTTCCTGCGTCCCTGCTCACACACTCAAATGTGAGGGCCTCACTCCGCACAGACTGCACAATAGGCTGTATCGATCCACTCCTGTCCACTCTGTTCAGTTTGGTGACGCATCTTATCGAACCACTCAAATACGTTCAACAATATAAACGGCGTAAATGTACTGACTACATTGTAAAACTGTAACAAAATCGTAGCGTAAAACATGAAAACGGTTTGCAAAAACAACGTAGAACATGTTAATAAGAAGCCTACTGAACAGAATTGGTCCGGTGAATTAATACGGCGTTACAAGCTGCGAATAAAGGCTGCTTGCGGACACAGCGAAGAGAGGTTATGTAGAGATGTTTGAAGGGTCCCTACTTTTGCTGGAGTCAATTTGCGAGAAGATGCAGAACATCGAGCACCCCAACCGACTGCCCGGCAGAAACGCAACTGTCGCCCTTTAAAAATTCACCATGCAGGTTCAGTTGGTCGTGGAGAGATTTGCTTGTACAATACACACACGAGCGCGCAAACTGTCCCTGTAATCCCCTCGCGCTCATCAACGGCTTTATTCATCCACGAGATGTTCTTCTTTTGTGACTACGTTTCTCTCTCTTCTCTCTCTCTCTCTCTTTCATCGTAAACGATGCAGTACATCTTCATACACGCGAGCCTGTCTGCTGGGCAAGCCGGGGTGGGTGGGGATGGGGGAAGGTTTAGTTTTGTTGTTGTTTTCCCAATTTAAGGGCTACTCTAAACCATGGAAAATAGATGCTGAATATAGAGAAACAAACATACTGTACGTATAAAGCATGGCCGAGCCCGTTGGGTTGAGTCGCTTCTATATAAAGATGCGTAACAATACCTGCAATGTCTGTCGCTCCTCGGAAAACGCCAACAAGCTGCCTATCGCCGAGCTGCCAACGGGCTCCTGCGCTGCTGACTCTGCCTTCGGTTACACCTTTTTCTGATTGCCAAAAAACGTCCCCGCGAGCGAGAGCGCCGTGATTGAGGTGCACCTCACACTGACACTAAAAACTGAGGTACACGCCACAACGCGCAGCGCCCTGTGAAAAATGCAGCAGTCGCGATGATAAAAGCGGAGCAGGAGGGAGAGGGGCACGCGGCACACAGTCCAGTAATGAGAATAATCTCACCTTTAAATACGCAAGCGCCCTGCTTTATTCTCGGCCAAGAAAACAAACTAACCTCGGTCAGAGAGGGGAAGAGAGAGGAGAATAACTGACACATTCCAGTGCACGGACGCCCAGTATAGCTACTACTGACAGGTCTATCATTCCAATCAAGAAAAAAAAACAATATTCCGATATCCTGAATGTACAGGAAACACAGAGAGCATACACACCGAAATATACGTGGCTCGTGGAATCCCCTGCGTTGTGTATTTCTTTATTTTTGTTCGTGGTTCGGGGTCCGTTTCTGTGATGTTTGAGTGGCTCGCGCTTGCTCCAGGTCCCTCTGGGTCTGTCTGTCTTGCTTTTTTCTGTCGCGCGCTCCTTGTTTTTCTTGCTTTTCCCCCTCCTTATACCGCTACCGTTCACTGCAGCAAAAACAGACTGTCTGAAAGAGGGAAAGAGGGAGGGGGTGGCGTGTGGGGCGGAGGGGGGGAGGGGTGGGGATTTTAATACGATTTGGCCAGTACCATTTCGATAACAGGGCAAGAGCATATCAGCTAAAAGAGAGAGGGGGAGGAGCAGAGGGAAGATTGTACAGATGCATGTTTCATTGTTGTTGTTATTGTTATTATTATTATTATTATTATTATTATTATTGTTGTTAATATTATTGTTGTTGTTGTTGTTGGTATAGTGTGCTCGGCATTCTTATAGCTGTTATTGAAATATCGTTTGTATATGTTCATTATCGACCAGCAAGACCTTGATTTGCCTGAACTGGACTGGTTCTCTCTGTACTCTCGAGCTGGCAGGGTGGAAAATCAGACCCTTCTGCGGCTGAGCGCACGTGCTGCCTCCCATGAATAGATCCCCCGCGCCGCCCGGGAGATGACCGGGGGATTGTAATGATCCGGGAGTGTGCGGCTCGCATGCGGATTAGGATTAGGTTTGCACACAGATTATGTTTAGGGCGGGAGGGGCACGTATGGGGTTAAACAGGGATGGAGGCTGGAGGGCCCTCTCGGCGCTGTCGCTGAGCGTGAGGTGGCTCAGTGGGCCGCGACATGCGCTGCGGCGCAGGTAGATTGGCTTCGGAGACGTGTTCAGGCATTATTCGAAGCAGGACTCCATAGTCTCTCATCAATATTCAAACAGAAACCCATTGGTTTAGTGGATGCATCGTCTGATATTTTGTGATGTTAGTTATATTGTGCAAGTAATATGTGTTTTAAATTAACACAAAACATGGATTTACTTCCTAATCGAAACTCTATAATGCTGTAATTTTGCTAAAGGATCACTGGGAGCAGTTCCCAAATTTGAAATGTGCGACTTTAGTGCCATCTGGCGGTAAAAAAAAAAAAACAGTCATGAACACATGTCCTCGAGGCGCACTGGTATTCCCAGAAAGCGGCAATTACGTCATCTAATAATGGAATGTGGTTTTCTGTTGTAATCATTTACAAATGAGACATATATCGTATATCATATTTTAGTTTTCGTGTAAGTTTGCTATCTTTCTGGGTCTGATGATAACGCGCCAAATAAAATAAAAATCGTTCAGCTGATTTCAACCCGGTATCTGTGCGTCCGTCCTTCAGACTGTCCCTACGATATGAAGCACGCTGAAATCGAGTTCCACTTCTTACATCCCAAAATAATCACTATCGTGATTCTTTGTGATCTGAGAGACAGATAATTGGTAGAGAGATTAAGATTTAAAATGCGTGAATGAAGAGATGGAATTCCGAGCGGATGGATGAATGAAAGCACAGACCCGTCCGACGCAGTCAGAGGGACACAGACGCCCATGTAGTCACGCGCATATGGGACGCAGGAACATACATCAGTCTCGTGCGGAATGTTTGTAGTGAACCAATCGCTGGCCTAGCCTTCAGAATACACTGTTCGGTGGGCCAATCCCAGATTCAATTTACAATCCTGTTCCCCCAGCTTCCAAAGTCGTAATGAATGGACAGCGAGACTCCTTTTTGTTGTTCTTTCTCACACACGCACACATATACATACACAGCGTCCTTTAATATACTAAACTAAGAAAGAGCATTGTGATAACGTGGACGCTGTATAACATATTCATTTTCAAATGTCGAGAAAACACTCCCTCATACGCACACACCCCACGCAGAATAAGACTGAAGAGTATGTAGAATAAAATTTAAGTTGTAAGCCATTATATCGAACATAAGTGTTGCTATACTGATGTAATTCTGGTAAAAGGGTTAAACATTTCACCACACAAACCCGCGTCAGGTGGTTGACATTTTTAAATATAGTATCACCATGGTGATTTTATTGTCTGTAACGTTTATTCTCGTACTGATGTGAAAATTTGCAGTACGAACAATAGTGCTTTAATTCGAGGTGAAAAAAAACACACCAGCCGAACGGGCGGTTCTTCACAGGACCCATCTCTGCCGGGACTCGAACCCGGAGCCTCTGGATTAGAAGTCCAGCGCGCTATTCCATTGCGCCACAGAGACTGAGCCACCAAGAACTGCGCAGACCCGGTTTAAATACATCCATCTCCTATGCGTCTGTATCGCGCAGCATCAGGACCACTCCGTCGTCATTCGAGCTCCAATAGTGCATGTCACTAGAGGGCGCTAAAACCCAGAGTGCGATACACACTGAGCCAAAATGGCGGCTGCAGTTTCCATGCTCTCAGTTAGCAATCCTTTCCGGAATATTCACAGGGGAAGGACTTCACATGATAAAATACCCAGAAAACATCACTCCCTTGAAACTAAATTCTCTCTATAATCGCAGTAGCATCTTAAAAACTGCGACTGACACATCGTCAAGTTTTTTTTTTTTCCGGAGAGAGGAGTATGTGTGTGTGAGAAGGATATCGTATGCATTACACCCTACATTTCACAGCAATCTTTCCGCTTCATTGTCTCATGTCACGGTTTTGCAACTTGATCGGGTCCTCGGCAGACGTTTTATGAATGGGCATTTGGATATTCGTCGCGAGGGGTGCACAGTAATTTATGCGAATATGGAACAAGGTGCTGCAAGTTTTATCGGGATGGAGCGCGCGGTTATTTTATAGTTTTCTTTACAGACCATGTGCGCAAATTCAGGGACAATCACCACTTACAACACTGTTAAAATACACGAAAAATCTTGACCAATGAATAAGCGTTTGACTGAGTACAAGCGCAGCCTGATGATGATTTCTGTCACAGCAGAGCTGTACCAAGACAGGTACGATACTCATATCGTACTGTATTCCGTATCAAAAGAATTAGGCCTCATTTTATTGTTACAAATATTAACGAAAAACTGCAGCCCAAACGTTTTATGATGCAGAATAGAATTGGAACTGTATGTTTATGTATTCCTTACACAAAAGCTTTGAAATGAAATCTCTTCCCAAAGACAAGTGTAATTTCAGAACAGTAATGGACATTACCAGGGCCAATCTCCTTACAGTTAACAGGAGAGGGAGGGTGTTGGTTTGTTTCTGCTCTCTGGGCGAAGGCAGTTATTTTTAGTACTGATTACTACTTAGCGAGGTTGGCCTTAAACACTTTCACGCAAGGCCAGTACAGTGTCGAGACCGGACCCTCAATCCCACAGGCACAAAAAACACAGGTCTGTGGTGCCACATGTGGGCACTGCAGGGAAGATCTGTAAAATCATACTGGTGTAAAAACCTCAGCCATCACAGGGCAGGGGAAGTTTCTCTCCACTGCACGTGTTACTGTACTGTAGGGCCCAGTCTCTCTCCACTGCACGTGTTACTGTACAGTAGGGCCCAGTCTCTCTCCACTGCACGTGTTACTGTACTGTAGGGGCCAGTCTCTCTCCACTGCACGTGTTACTGTACTGTAGTGCCCAGTCTCTCCACTGCACGTGTTACTGTACTGTAGGGCCCAGTCTCTCTCCACTGCACGTGTTACTGTACTGTAGAGGCCAGTCTCTCTCCACTGCACGTGTTACTGTACTGTAGGGGCCAGTCTCTCTCCACTGCATGTTACTGTACTGTAGGGCCCAGTCTCTCTCCACTGCACGTGTTACTGTACTGTAGGGCCCAGTCTCTCTCCACTGCACGTGTTACTGTACTGTAGGGCCCAGTCTCTCTCCACTGCACGTGTTACTGTACTGTAGGGCCCAGTCTCTCTCCACTGCATGTTACTGTGCTGTAGGGCCCAGTCTCTCTCCACTGCACGTGTTACTGTACTGTAGGGCCAAGTCTCTCTCCACTGCACGTGTTACTGTGCTGTAGGGCCCAGTCTCTCTCCACTGCACGTGTTACTGTACTGTAGGGCCCAGTCTCTCTCCACTGCACGTGTTACTGTACTGTAGGGCCCAGTCTCTCTCCACTGCACGTGTTACTGTACTGTAGGGCCCAGTCTCTCTCCACTGCATGTTACTGTACTGTAGGGCCCAGTCTCTCTCCACACCTTTGCTCATGATCCAACACACATGCAACCGTAACTCCGAATCAAGGCAGCCAGAGAAATGTACTTGTACATATATTTTTATTTATGAATATGTTAAGCACAGACAGACCATTTTTTACACATACAAATACAAGGAATAATTTCCCCTTCACTCAGAGAGCAGCCAGTGCGATGGAGGACAGCAGAGACAGGGCAATGACCACATAGCCCGAGCGGTACACTTCAGGGATCTTAAAGCCTTTCCCCATGTCCCAAATCTGCAGGATAGAGCGCCACACATCACACACTACACTGAAAAGAGCGCCACACAACACACACTACACTGAAAAGAGTGCCACACAACACACACTACACTGAAAAAAGCACAACAGTGTGTGTGAGCATGTGTGTTTGTACGTGAGTGCAGGTTGGTGTGTGTGAGTTTATGTGTAAGTGCGGGTTAGTGTGTGTGCATGAGTGTGTGTGTAGGTTGTCGTGTGTTTGTGTGTGAGTGCAGGTTGGTGTGTGTGTGTGTGTGTGTGTGTGTTCTCACCAGGTGGCGGATGCCATTGTAGGTGTGGTACGCCACAGGGAAAGCCAGGATGAACTTGGTGGCGGTTATGAGAGCAGGGCCCAGAGACATGGAGTGCACAAGCTCCAGATTAGTGGGAAAATCTCCCGGCAACACCAAAGCTGCTACCGCAAACAGAGAAATACCTGAGGGGGAGGGAAGGAGGGACAGAGAGGAGGAGAGAGGGAGGGGGAAGGAGGGACAGAGAGGAGGAGAGAGAGAAGAAGGAAGAGAGGGAGGGAGGAAGGAGGGACAGAGAGGAGGAGGGGGGGAAGGAGGAACAGAGAGGAGAGACGGAGGGAGGAAGAGAGGGACAGAGCGGAGGAGAGAGGGAGGAAGGAAGGAAGAACAGAGAGGAGGAGAGAAGGAGGGGGAAGGAGGGACAAGTGGAAATGAATACCTTGATATACAGTGAAGCCTGACGTCACTTTTACCACCTGTACTGACTGGAACATAGTTACAATGCAGAAAGAGGGAGCATGTGCGACCATGCACCTGTGTGTGCACGTGTGTAAGGGTGTTACCTCCGCTCAGGCCCACACCGGTGCCTCTGTGCCCGATGGACATTACCATGGGAATGGACCACCTGCAGAGTAAGCAGAGTCAAACAGTGAGCATGTGCAGAGACACACTCACATGCACATACACACATACACCCATGAATACACGCAAGCAAGCACGTTATACGTGAGCTCATACCTGTAGATTGTGATGTGGGGTTAGGGTTATGCGTGAGCTCAGACCTGTAGATTGTGATGTGGGGTTAGGGTTATGCGTGAGCTCAGACCTGTAGATTGTCATGTGGGGTTAGGGTTATGCGTGAGCTCATACCTGTAGATTGTCATGTGGGGTTAGGGTTATGCGTGAGCTCAGACCTGTAGATTGTCATGTGGGGTTAGGGTTATGCGTGAGCTCAGACCTGTAGATTGTGATGTGGGGTTAGGGTTATGTGTGAGCTCATGCCTGTAGATTGTCATGTGGGGTTAGGGTTATGCGTGAGCTCATACCTGTAGATTGTGATGTGGGGTTAGGGTTATGCGTGAGCTCATACCTGTAGATTGTCATGTGGGGTTAGGGTTATGCGTGAGCTCAGACCTGTAGATTGTGATGTGGGGTTAGGGTTATGCGTGAGCTCAGACCTGTAGATTGTGATGTGGGGTTAGGGTTATGCGTGAGCTCAGACCTGTAGATTGTGATGTGGGGTTAGGGTTATGCGTGAGCTCATACCTGTAGATTGTCATGTGGGGTTAGGGTTATGCGTGAGCTCAGACCTGTAGATTGTGATGTGGGGTTAGGGTTATGCGTGAGCTCAGACCTGTAGATTGTGATGTGGGGTTAGGGTTATGCGTGAGCTCAGACCTGTAGATTGTGATGTGGGGTTAGGGTTATGCGTGAGCTCAGACCTGTAGATTGTCATGTGGGGTTAGGGTTATGCGTGAGCTCATACCTGTAGATTGTGATGTGGGGAGACATGGGCCGATTCAGTCGGGTGTTTTTGGCCCAAAATTTATTCATTTCCTCCTTCGCAGTTGTTCCCATGGGAACTGCACTAGAAATACATGAGACAGTGAATCTTCATGACAAACTCAGATCCTCACAGTCGAATATGCAATCACTGTTAACAGATGCAATATACTGTGAGTTTGCTGTCAGTAGATGCGGTGTGGTGTGAATTTGCTGTCAGTAGATGCGGAGTAACAGGTACTTAATGTCAGTATATGCGGTGGGGTGTGAGTTTGCTGTCAGTAGATAGAGTGCAACAGGTACATACTGTCAGTATATGCAGTGAGTGTGAGTTTTCTGTCAGTAGATACAGTGTAACAGGCACTTACTGTCAGTAGATGCAGTGTGGTGTGAGTTTGCTGTCAGTACATACAGTGTAATGGGTACTTACTGTCTGTAGATGCAGAACTGTGGGCGGGACGCACATAAGCCCTGCCGAGCCAATGATCTGTGGCAAAGAGATAGACACACTTGCCATTCCATCCAATCACCTGCACAGCACTCATCAGGGGTCAGCATGATGAATTACTCCACGGAAATATTACAATATTCATATTATACATCCACATTAATATTCATTCTGCTAAACACATGATGCAACTGGTGTTTAGAGAGACTAAGCTTGTTTGAGTGGGATCCAGTCATTGTCTTAGTGTCTCAGAGTTATGTTTATGTTATGTTAGTTATGTCTGCTTTGTGCAATGACCTAACGACCAACAGGTGACTGTTCCTTCCACAGCCCACTCAAACACAGAGTCCTCACAGCCGTGTGCGATATCACCAGGGCACTACAGATTACACAGACATACCTGCATTCTACATCAGTGGGTTACAAACTCTGATCGAGGAAGCATTCGAGTATGATTACAGCCAAACTCCTGTGAATTTTTGTTCACATTCCACGATCATTATTTTCACCTTAACCTTATTTTCAACCTGTAGGTTTGGTTAATTTCTCCTTGCACATTCCAAATTGATTTGTTTCAATTACAAAATGTACATGCTTTCACCAGTAAGAAAATACATGACTTTATTTGACAATCCTCTGTTTATATAACTGTATGACCTGCTATGAACAGAGTCATTTACTTTAAAACACCATGAGAGAATTATATCGGACTGATTTGAAACCCTGGGATGAAAGTGTGGGGGAATGAGCTTCATGGCTTGCATAGCTCTTTCAGACATAAGGCCCACGGGGGAAATCATTCCGCAATGCATTAACCGCATATAAACAGCGACAAACAGCGTGCTGCGAGGAACAGAAACGGGCAGGCACTAGGACCCCGCGGACTACGGGCCAGAGCCACCTTTGGACCAGGAACCTGCGACCTACGTAAATGCACAAGTACGTTTGACTGTTGACTAACTAGACAAGTGTTTAATACGTTTTCAATATTCCCCAAGCTACATAACGTCCAATTTAAACAGTCCTATAACACGTTACATATGACCAAATTATGCAAGCTATTTATCGTTACGCTCACGTAGCTACATGCAGTAAATATTTAGAATGGCTAGCTCGCTAACTGCGTTGACACCAATGGCAACCCTGTCTTACGCGGTCATTCTGTAAACGACACCTTAGCTAGTACAGCTTTCGAACGAGTCAGTCTTGAATTCAATGAACATATCTTGTTTGTTTTTCGATTCTTAGCTCATTTTCTATATATAGCTAAACTAAAGTAACTAGCCCATAAAAAAAGCAATACAAGTTAGCTTGCTACCTACTCACCCAGCCCCATAATGTTAACGTTCGGCTATCACTATCTCACTACGGTGTAAACTTGCGTCTCACAAGCTTACCAAAACAACCATCATCAGAAACAAATGTATAGTCCTTTACATTTATAGACCCAACACAAGCGTTTAATGACACATAGACAGACTAATGCTTTGTCAGATATTTGACTATCACTGACCTTAGTATTAACGCCATTTTGTCGACCCTTCAGAGTACAGTTTTGTTCTTCAGTGGACTGATCACGGCTGGTTGTACGCTGGAACCAAATGCGCATATCGCCACCTATCGTACTGGAGTGTAGAGAAGGCAAAGGAAACGTCCTTCTAAAACATATTCCAAGCGTGAACAGCTTGAACTTGCTGGGTTTGGGAATTTATAATTTATATAAATTATATTATTATAATTTATAATTTGTAAATTACAAGGTACCTGAACACAAATGCAGAATTTTGGAAACCACCCTAAATGTTCAAATCTGAAGTTTTACCACATCTGTTCATTTTACCAGGATGTTCACACAGTACCTCACAGATTGAATGCATTTAGACGAGTGACTGGCTTATCATTATTTGTCAAAATAGTCATTATTTTTGACCTGGAGTTGTAAATCCAGTGTCCAGTAGGAAATAACAAAAAAACACAAGCAAAAAAAAACTTACTTTTTATCTGTCACTGAATTCACCTGGGCAGGAATCAGACACAAACCAGATTTGAAAGAATAACTATTTGCTGTTTAGAGCCAAAGAAAATGATTCGGCACAAATGGGATGTGGGGTAGCAGTAAGATATGAGTCACTGCAAGCAGGTTGTGTGGGGTTAGGGTTAGGGTTAGGGTTAGCAGCTAGAGAGCAAGTGTGGGAGTGGCATGGGGCCAAAGTCACGGAGAGCAGGGGAAAGTGCAGAGGTGCCATAACGCGCTGTGGGCCCGTGTTAGGGAGCGTGTGTGACTGCCATAACGCGCTGTGGGCCCATGTTAGGGAGCGTGTGTGAGTGCCATAACGCGCTGTGGGCCCATGTTGGGGAGCGTGTGTGAGTGCCATAACGTGCTGTGGGCCCGTGTTAGGGAGCGTGTGTGAGTGCCATAACGCGCTGTGGGCCCGTGTTAGGGAGCGTGTGTGAGTGCCATAACGCGCTGTGGGCCCGTGTTAGGGAGCGTGTGTGAGTGCCATAACGAGCTGTGGGCCCATGTTAGGGAGCGTGTGTGAGTGCCATAACGTGTGGGCCCGTGTTAGGGAGCGTGTGTGAGTGCCATAACGTGCTGTGGGCCCGTGTTAGGGAGCGTGTGTGAGTGCCATAACGCGCTGTGGGCCCGTGTTAGGGAGCGTGTGTGAGTGCCATAACGGGCTGTGGGCCCGTGTTAGGGAGCGTGTGTGAGTGCCATAACGTGCTGTGGGCCCGTGTTAGGGAGCGTGTGTGAGTGCCATAACGCGCTGTGGGCCCGTGTTAGGGAGCGTGTGTGAGTGCCATAACGCGCTGTGGGCCCGTGTTAGGGAGCGTGTGTGAGTGCCATAACGTGCTGTGGGCCCGTGTTAGGGAGCGTGTGTGAGTGCCATAACGCGCTGTGGGCCCGTGTTAGGGAGCGTGTGTGAGTGCCATAACGCGCTGTGGGCCCGTGTTAGGGAGCGTGTGTGACTGCCATAACGTGCTGTGGGCCCGTGTTAGGGAGCGTGTGTGAGTGCCATAACGCGCTGTGGGCCCATGTTAGGGAGCGTGTGTGAGTGCCATAACGCGCTGTGGGCCCATGTTAGGGAGCGTGTGTGAGTGCCATAACGCGCTGTGGGCCCGTGTTAGGGAGCGTGTGTGACTGCCATAACGTGCTGTGGGCCCGTGTTAGGGAGCGTGTGTGAGTGCCATAACGCGCTGTGGGCCCGTGTTAGGGAGCGTGTGTGAGTGCCATAACGCGCTGTGGGCCCGTGTTAGGGAGCGTGTGTGAGTGCCATAACGCGCTGTGGGCCCATGTTAGGGAGCGTGCGTGAGTGCCATAACGAGCTGTGGGCCCGTGTTAGGGAGCGTGTGTGAGTGCCATAACGCGCTGTGGGCCCGTGTTAGGGAGCGTGTGTGAGTGCCATAACGCGCTGTGGGCCCGTGTTAGGGAGCGTGTGTGAGTGCCATAACGTGCTGTGGGCCCGTGTTAGGGAGCGTGTGTGAGTGCCATAACGCGCTGTGGGCCCGTGTTAGGGAGCGTGTGTGAGTGCCATAACGCGCTGTGGGCCCATGTTAGGGAGCGTGTGTGAGTGCCATAACGCGCTGTGGGCCCATGTTAGGGAGCGTGTGTGAGTGCACATGGCTAGTTAGGTGGTCTGAAAATCGCCATGTTCGACCTCCAAAAAGGAGCCATTCCAGTAATTCCAGGGGCTGATGGATGCAGGGACAGTCCTGGTTCCCAAATGAACACGTCTATGCCATATTTGAGAACATTATTGGTCAGCTGCTTCATCATGTTTTATCAGTGCCTATTGCGCCATGGTGGCTGGTGTTGTCACTGTGACACAAGACAAGAAGAAGGAAAACCCAGGAAACAGAACAATCAAACCAGAACCGTGTAAGAGGCTGCTTTATTTTCTTCCCTTTAGGGGAAACCGGAAGATACAAAAATCTCAAATACTTATTAAAAACTTATTTAAAATGTTAACTCTGACAGAAACACACACAGCCAAGCAGGGAAAATTCAAATACTGAAAACCAACAACTCCCACACTGTGCGCAGAGATGTGGTCTCTCTCCTATGGGGATTCTTCTGTGTCTCCTGTCAGGGATCTCGACTGCAATCATTTTTTGAGGGTGTGCGAGTTAAAATTTCACGAGGTCACATGCGAGAGCATGATTATCATTAGACTGTGACAGTGCCCCTCTGGCTTCTTCACTGGCTCAGTCAGTCTCTCCCTACCTGCACTGTCCCAGCTTATACTTTCATTATCAGTGCGCAAAACAATCCATCCAGCTTTTACCATGTTACAAAGATGAAGCGGTCTGTAACTGATTATTTTAAAAAAACAAAATGAGGAGAGAGGGGAGGAGGCTGGTGGAGAGGGAGAGACAACCAAAGGTCTCGACTCAGACACGACTGACGATGAGAGTGCGGGGGCAGGGAGAGACCGACTGAGCCGGTGAAGAAGAAAAAGTACTACTTTCAACCACAATGGCTAATGCAATAGTTTTTAATTATTTACTGTGATTACTGAGCTACACTATTTTGTTGTGTAACAAAAATAAAAAACAAAACAAATATACATACAGTTCGCGTACTTATGGCACAGTGCAAAACACGGTTATTCAAATAGATATTTGCAATTGAGGTGAACAAATAAAATTTTCCAATGATGAGTTTTCTTCCTCAACAAGCAAGACTATTATAGATAAAGTAAAGAAACATTAGCTTCTGAAACATCAAAACAAAGACCAAAGTAACACTGCCCTGCTAAACAACTTGGTTATCTAACTACCCATCGTTTTTAAGGCAGCCAAATGTTCCCTGTTCTTCATAAACATAAAAATAGAAATTACCATCAGCATTTCCCTGAAACATTTAGCTTACTCAATGTGTCGGAAGAAAATACTAATAAGATTTTTGAATATTTTAAACCAGTGTTATTTACATGCAGCTGAACAACTTTATTGTGCTTAGTATTTGCTATAACCTGATTAAGAGAGAGAATGCCGCTGTATTTCAAGTAATATCTGAAAAAGAAAACAAGAAAAATAAGATGTGTACCCAACAACAAAAACACAGTCGCTTGGTAAAATAAGATAGTGATTTAGTAATCCTAGCTATCTTGCTAGCTAGCTTCTGGCCCATTTCCAATATATAAACATGGTTTTTCTCACTCATGAACTGCATCGCCTGTTTTAGGAGTTAAAAATTGAGCTGGATATTAAAGTGCTAACTCAAATATTAAAGGCATTGTTTTTGTTGAAGGTTCCCCTCCCTGTTAGAGCTCTCTGAATATTGTTACTAGGTCAGATCAGCTGATCAGATTATTTTCAGTCCAGGCCAAAGGTCGTGGAGGAGAGATACTTCACTGTTGTATTCTGGTAAATGAAGTCTAATTAATAAAAACAAAAAAGGGTGCAACCAACTAGGAAAGTTGGTAGCACGAGTGCTACCAGAGGAAAAGTTAGTCTGGAGCTCTGCCTGTGTGGATTCTGTGGTGTGCTGTAAGGGAAGATCTCTGAGCAAATCTCTTCCCACACTGCACACAGCCATAAGGTTTATTACCAGTGTGGACCCTCCCATGTCTTTTGAGATTACCCCTCAGACTGAAACATCTTCCACACTGTGCACAGCTAAATGGTTTCTCTCCAGTGTGGATTCTCTTGTGTCTCTCTAAGTCAATAATACGATAGAAACTCTTCTCACACTGTGCACAGCTGTAAGGTTTCTCCCCTATACCTGCTCTCCAGGGGTTCCTGGTCTTTTTGGTGCCAAATGAGTTTGAATCTGTGATTCTCTCTGTCATTCCTGTTTGCCAGTCTAAGGGCTGCTGCAATGGTTGCCAGAGGTCCTGTGTTAGATTATCCCTCATTGAGAGAGGATTCTGAATAAACTCTATCTGGTATGTTTCACTCATCTCAGATCTGTTCTTTTCACTGTACAGACACTGCTCACTAGCTTCCTCTTTGACGAATACACCATCAACCATGTCAACAGGTTTCCCTATGGAGGACACTGTGTTTCCGGAGCCTTCCACAGTGGCAGGAGTGTGCTGTAGCTCTGAGTGAACTGACAGACTCTGTGAGTACTGTTCTGTAGCATTAGAACAAACTGGATCAGCAGTCTCTATGTCACTGTCCCCTTGTGTAAAGGAAGTCCACAGCTGACTGTCTCTCTCATACATGATGTACTCAGAGCCCAGATTGTTGAGTCTTCCTGCACTGTGTTCACATCCTGTCTGACTGAGTCTCTGGGCTACATGCTCTTCCTCTTGCTCTGCCTTCACTGTAAATCCAAAAGCAGGCAGTGTGTTGTGTGCTTTTGCATCATGCTCCTCCTCACAGAGCCGCTGTTCAAAGGGAGGACTCCCTCCAGCCTCAGCATCACCCTCCACATCTCCTGCAGGAACAGTGGAACAAGCATCAGACAAACATCCTGATTTAGCGACCAAGAGACACACTGTGCTCATTAAATACCCAAGCAGAGCATGTCTGTCCTCCTCTACATCCCCAAAATGAACACACCTGGCTTACCCCTGCAAAGTAACAATGAAACTGTCATTATTAACTTGTGGTAATGAAAGGTGCCTCATCTGAGACGGATACTATCAAGGTGTGTAACATTTAAAACACGTTTTAAGTTTTCAGTGCTTAAACACACAAAACAAAGCTGATTAGTATGTCACCTTTTGTGAAATCTGTAACTCATGGGAAAGACGACTTTACAATACAAAAGTATCTTTACAAACACACATTCCATTACACACATTTTTAAGTGTACGATGAATGCTTCGTGAATTACCTAATGTTTTAAGGCAGTAAGTAGTAACGATGGGCTGCATATGTGCCGCCCTTATTTTTTTCAAGTTATCAGGTATGTTGATGCAGTTCATCCAAACCCTGCGACATGTTGATATTTATGTGTGAAACAGACGAATAGCTAATTATTTAGACCAACATGTATAAAACTCGGGTGAAACATCACGGCATCAGCTTACCTGTTCCAGCTCCAACAAACTGATCATCAACCTGAACTCCCACGGAGCGACTCTCTCGCGCTGCTGCTGCTTCTCGCGCCGTCCTCAGCTCGCTCTCCATCCGCTGCAGTTTCCTCCTCAGACCGTCTATTTCTTCATGACTACGGGACACTTCCAAATGCAACACGACGGACCCCTGCTCCATAAGTTTGCTTATTTCCGACACAGCTGCTTTGGCCAAGACCTCCATTATGGAAGCTATTTGTGTCTGGAAAGCTACACCAGCAGGCATTTTACTCAAAGAATAAAAACTACCTGTTTGGGATTCAACCTATTGCTTACTTACTTTCAGGCTAAAAAGACTGAAACGGCAGAGCACATCTGCATGCTACATATCGGAGCTCCTACATGTCAAGCGAACCTGTCTGTTGTCACTACTTCCGGGAGTAGCATATGGTAAGGACTAAATTACCGTATATATCAGAAACAAGTTGCACCACTTAATGTGGCGTTACATATCGACTCACAGCGGAACTCGAGCAGTACATTTCTCGACGTACAGTAGACAAATGACTTTCAATGACACATAGCAGGTAAATATGGTATTTGACCCTTAATTTACCACTCAAATACTCATTCTTTACATTTACAATCCTCTTATTTTATCAGTCAATACGCATTCTTTACATTTAGAATGCTTGTAGGATGATATTGAGGGTGTGAGAGGATGAAAGGGTCTGGGAGCGTGAGCCTTTGGTATAAGCCTGTAAGGTACCAAGGTCATGTCCATGCAGATGTTTCAGCTGAGTAGTTCACATTCATGCTGTCCTTAGCTAAACTAAGCTGTGATATACTATGCTACTTCTTCACTGAATACCATAGTTAACTACGCTAGCACTGCACTGAATAACGGTGTAATTGCGCATAGTTAATTATGCATAGTTCATTTCTTGTGCCATACTCCCTAAACTTGACAATTCACAAAAAGTACAAAAAATGTCATTGCGTTTGTTCTTTTAAACTTTATTTTACTTTTTCATTTTCTACATCAACCACACCACATGGGAAGTGAAAACACTATACACTGTTCAATCTGAAATTAGCCTAGGATTTTGACGAAAACACTGAGGCTAGGATTCAAATAAAATTAACTATTGTTGAGTTAAATGTTGATTGAATCCCGCCCAAAGTCTCAACGAACACGGCAGCAGAATGGGGGAGCTTGCCGAAAACATTATCAAAGGACAGATCAAAGTCTATTTTGCAATATATGTGGAGTCCGTTTCAAAATTATTTTTCTGACACTAGCCAATATGAAGAGAAAGAAAAGTACGATAGTTTTATGAGGTGTAACGGAAAAAGACTGGTGTCTTTATTTATTTTATTTTTTTTTTACATTGTTTTGTTATTAATATCACTGCGGTGACATCATTTGCGGTTTTGCTTCCATTTTCAGGTTTAATCCTCGAAGGTGCCAAAATCTCCATCAGCTAATAATATGTCTCCTTCTCCACCCAGCCTGCAGTATTGACACACAACACATTCAGAAACATATCAGCGCACACACACACACACAATCAGATAACACACACATAATAACTATAAAAATAATAATATAAAACAGCTGGGAAGAAGCAGTGTGGAACACTAAAATATTGCTAAAATAATGTGGAACATTAAAGTACTGATTTGTTTTTGATCATTTGATAAAGAATTGATTGTTATTAATCAGTCACTCACCACCAGGGCTGCGTCTCAGGATGAATTTGCGAATCTCATCGTAGACAAAGATGAGAAGACTGTATGGAAATGCACAGAACCACCAGGAAACCCTGGGGGGGGGGGGGGGGGGGGGGGGGGGTTAATATCACAATTTTGGTAGAATTGTGTGAGTGAATGAGTGTATATGCAGGGTGGTACTCACTTCAGGGGGTACATGCGTAGAGCGATGTCCATGCCAGGACAGTAAGACAGGAATGCAGCCAGTGAGGTCTCAGCAAACAGGCCAAAAATCAAAACACGATTCCTACAGAGAGAGGGAGGGAGAGAAAACAAGACATTAACACTTTACACACACTCAGAAACACACACACACTCATATGCACACGCGAATGCACATACACACTGTCATGAACGCACACACAGACACTCACTTCATGCCCTGCTGGAACACAGAGTTGCGGCGAGTCTTGCAGATAATGAGGTCAGCCCACTGCACCACCACGATACTGACAAAGAAGGAGGTGTGACACGTGAACTCCACAATCTTCCTCTGCTCGTATGTCTGAGGAGAGGAACACCGCTTTAGCACACACACATTAAAACAAACACTACTACACATGAATTAACACACATGTATATTTGTATGTATTTTATGTATTGTGGGTATGTTCTGTCTGTGTGTGTGAGAGAGAGAGTGTGGATGTGTGTGTGTGTGAGAGAGAGAGTGTGGATGTGTGTGTGTGTATATGAGAGAGAGAGTGTGGATGTGTGTGTGTGTGAGAGAGTGTGGATGTGTGTGTGTGTATATGAGAGAGAGAGTGTGGATGTGTGTGTGTGTGAGAGAGAGAGTGTGGATGTATGTGTGTGAGTGAGAGAGAGTGGTTGTGTGTGTGTGTGTGAGAGAGAGTGTGTGTGTGTGTGTGTGTGTGTGAGAGAGAGAGTGTGGATGTGTGTGTGTGTGTGTGAGAGAGTGTGGATGTGTGTGTGTGTATATGAGAGAGAGAGTGTGGATGTGTGTGTGTGAGAGTGTGAATGTGCGTGTGTCTATGTGTGTACTGCACAGGGTGTGCACTCACCCACTGCTGTCCATAACTGTCCTCCAGGTCATTGTTGTTTCTGTCATCCCATTCCAGACGGATTCCCAGAAGTCTCCGGGGCAGAAAGCCATTCTCCGCCAAAATCACAAAGTATGTGAAAAAACCTCCCAGAGCCTGAATCATACCTGCAGGTGGCGGGGGGGGGGGATACTTTTCAAATCCCTTCATTGAATTAAATAAAAAGCATACAGTAAAATAAAAGTATATTAATACCAAAATGTATTGTTTACTCAAGCAAACTAAAAACAAAACCTAAAAAACTAACCAAGACAATCCCTACAAAATAAACAGAAAAAGAAACATAGAACACAAACCATAACCCATTTTTATTCAGCATTTATGTACATTTCCGCCTTCATAAACACATGCTAAGTCTGTATTACAGAAGCCAAACCCAATGCCAAAAATAAAAAATAGAAAATAAACCCCACACCAACACCTCAAGAAAGAGAATAAGCCCAAGCACGTGAAATGTCAACAAATAATAAGCATGTAATTTACAGCTCCCCATCTCCCATTTCACTGTACATCCACTTCATAGAACATTTGGTCTGAGTTTTAGAGAGACAGAGGTTGGGGGGATGGAGATTGGGCAGGAGACGGAGGCTGGGCAGAGTACTGACCTATCTGCCCATAGGCCATGCTGATCAGCCTCTCGTTGACAAGTTTATCAGTGCGTGAGTTCCGGGGCTGTCGTTTCATGATGTCACTCTCCGCTGTCTCATAGGCCAGGGAGATCGCTGGGACCTGAAACACAAAGGAGAGAGAGAGAGAGAGAATGAGTCTGCGGAGTTAGTGAGTAGGGGTATAAGTCAGTAGTGAATTTTTAGGGTGTGGGAGTCAGTAGTGAGTCATAGACTGAGTGAGTCAGTAGAGACTCAGTAGAAACAGTGAGTAGGGGACTGAGTCATTAGAGTGAGTCAGTAGGGAGTAAGTAAGTAAAGTAAGAGAGTAGAGTGAGTGAGTCTCTAAAGCGAGTGAGTCAGTAGTGAGTCAGTCGGGTAAGTGAATCAGTAGTGAGTCTGTAGGGTGAGTGAATCAGTCGTGAGCCAGTAGGGTGATTCAGTCAGTCATGAGCCAGTAGGGTGAGTGAGTCAGTTGTGAGTTAGTAGGGTGAGTCAGTCAGTCATGAGCCAGTAGGGTGAGTGAGTCAGCTGTGAGTCAGTAGGGTGAGTGAGTCAGTTGTGAGTCAGTAGGGTGACTGAGTCAGTTGTGAGTCAGTAGGGTGAGTCAGTCAGTCATGAACCAGTAGGGTGAGTGAGTCAGCTGTGAGTCAGTAGGGTGAGTGAGTCAGTTGTGAGTCAGTAGGGTGAGTGAGTCAGCTGTGAGTCAGTAGGGTGAGTGAGTCAGTTGTGAGTCAGTAGGGTGAGTGAGTCAGTTGTGAGTCAGTTGGGTGAGTCAGTCAGTCATGAGCCAGTAGAGTGAGTGAGTCAGCTGTGAGTCAGTAGGGTGAGTGAGTCAGTTGTGAGTCAGTAGGGTGACTGAGTCAGTTTTGAGTCAGTTGGGCTGCACTCTCACCATGTCTGTCCCCAGATCGATGCAGAGGATGGTCACAGTGCCCAGAGGCAGGGGGATGCTGGCCAAGATGAAGAACAGGAAGGGCGTTATCTCTGGGATGTTGCTGGTCAGTGTGTAGGCGATGGATTTCTTCAGGTTGTCAAAGATCAGACGGCCTGGTGGGTCCAGAACAGAGGGCAGCAGGTGAGAGCAGCTTCTATAAGCACCTGGCTCTGCAGACACTACAGGTGTGAATACGGTGGACTCTCATCCATTAAAAGGCTCATCGCATTAACATTAGTGAGGACAAGGTTAGGGTTATGTGCATTAAGGTGTGTAGTGAGGACACTATACACCTTAATGGTAATAGTGTTGTGTTTTACTCTTTTTTTGCTGGATATGTTCTTTTACCCAACAAACCTTCTCCCTCTTCCTGTCAGTGAAAGGTACCGCTCCTGGGGACCAAACTAAACTGGCGTGGAAAGGAGAGTTATTCTTCGTAGGATGGTACCACAGCAAAGCGACCGGCTGCTTCCTGTTCCCTACCTTCCTCCACTCCAGTGACGATGGAGGCAAAGTTGTCGTCCAGCAGAATCATGTCTGCAGCCTGTTTGGAGACGTCAGACCCGGCAATGCCCATGGCCACTCCAATATCGGCCTTCTTCAGCGCCGGGGAGTCATTCACCCCGTCTCCTGTCACTGCCACAATCGCCCCCTGAGCCATGCATAGTGAGAGCACAGACACCAATGACAGACCATTCATTTCACCA
The DNA here is from genome assembly GCA_019788955.1 of Albula glossodonta. NCBI lineage: Eukaryota > Metazoa > Chordata > Actinopteri > Albuliformes > Albulidae > Albula > Albula glossodonta. The sequence continues at coordinate 41,445 of JAFBMS010000410.1, forward strand.
TAGAGAGAAAACCACATATCCCAAAAACCACTCTCACTATAGAGAAAAACTACATATCCCAAAAACCAATATCACCACAGAGAGAAAACCACATATCCCAAAAACCACTCTCACTATAGAGAAAAACTACATATCCCAAAAACCAATATCACCACAGAGAGGAAACTACATATCCCAAAACCCAATATCACCATAGAGAGAAAACTGACTTCTCTACAAAATCAACTGTAACTCGCTTTCTGAACCGATTTTCATGAAACTACAAATCCCAGAAATCTATTTTACAATAGAGAAAACTAGACACCCCCAAATCCCTCGCCCCCCTCCCTCCCTCCCCCCCCACTCTCCCCCCTCTCACTTGTCTCTGGCACCCTTCCACTATGATGAGTTTCTGTTGGGGTGATGTTCTGGCAAAGACGATCTCAGTGTGGTTCTTCAGCAGGTCATCCAGGTACTCTGAGCTCATGTCCTTCAGATCTGACCCATGGATCACACAAGCCTTAGCATCTCTGAGAAACATGTTATAACACTGTTATCACACAAGCCTTAGCATCTCTGAGAAACATATTATAACACTCATACACACACACAAACACACACTCAAAGACACCCTGTTACACACACACACACAAAGACATTCTCACACACACACACGTGTTCAGGTAATACCGAGGGTTGACTTGGCTGAGAGGGATGTTGAGTCTCTCTGCGATGTCCTCCACCGTCTCATTGCCCTCAGAGATGATGCCAACGCCCTTAGCGATGGCTTTGGCAGTGATTGGGTGGTCACCCGTTACCATGATTACCTGTAAGAGCCGCAGAGTGACAGGTACAGTCACGCAACCCACCCTGGTGTACCCCCCGCCCAGTGCCATGGAAATGCGAGAGCTCGCACCTTGATCCCGGCGCTGCGGCACTTGCCCACGGCATCAGGCACGGCAGCGCGTGGCGGGTCGATCATGGACATCAGCCCCAGAAAGCACAGCCGCTCGGTGGGGAAGTTCACCTCGTCACAGTCAAACTCAAACCCACGTGGGAACTGCGATGGGGGCAGCAGAGAGTGACAGAACCCTGCAGCACAGACACATGACCACTGCTGTCCAATCACAGAGCCCTGAGAGAATCACATGACAAATGCTGTCCAATCATAGCTCTGGCTCACCCAGCACTCTCTCCCCCAGGCCTCCCAGCTCCATGTAGGCGTTCTGGAAGGCGTCTCGCCAGTCATCATCCATAGGGACCTCCTGCCCATGCATCATGATCGTATTGCATCTGCAGACATTGATAATCAATAACCCAATAATCAATACCCCACAGCCTCTATTAGCTAATAACCCACACTCCCTCTCACTAATACCCATAATGCCTATCACCCACACCCACACTCCCTCTCACTAATACCCATAATGCCTATCACCCACACTCCCTCTCACTAATACCCATAATGCCTATCACCCACACCCACACTCCCTCTCACTAATACCCATAATGCCTATCACCCACACTCCCTCTCACTAATATGTCAAATCCCTCTATTACCAATACTGGCTCTCTCTAATATCCCATCATCACTCTCTCTAATACCCATAATACCCCTCTCTAATACCCATAATCTCTCTGTCATTCATCTCTGAATGTACCTGTCCAGAATTCTTTCGGGTGCTCCCTTCATGACCAGCAGATGACCGCTGGGGGTCTCCTCAAACTCATGGATGGACAGCTGAGAGGGAGGTGGAGGGTGGGGGAAAGGGGGGGGGGGGGGGGGGGGGGGGCGTTGGGTTAAAGGCCGCACCACACTGACCATGCCAGCACATACACAGACAATTACAGCAGTCACATTACAGTAACAAGAACCTAAGTAATAAAAACCTGATTTAAGTGATGAGCAAAGGAATGTGCATTCTGTCATTTTCTGGTCTCAACAGGAGCTATAGGGGGTGGGGGTGTGCCTGTGCTGTAGGGGGGTGTACCTGTGCTGTAGGGGGTGGGGGTGTGCCTGTGCTGTAGGGGTTAGGGTGTGCCTGTGCTGTAGGGGGTAGGGTGTGCCTGTGCTGTAGGGGTTAGGGTGTGCCTGTGCTGTAGGGGGTAGGGTGTGCCTGTGCTGTAGGGGGGTGTACCTGTGCTGTAGGGGGTGGGGGTGTGCCTGTGCTGTAGGGATTAGGGTGTGCCTGTGCTGTAGGGGGTAGGGTGTGCCTGTGCTGTAGGGGGTGGGGGTGTGCCTGTGCTGTAGGGGTTAGGGTGTGCCTGTGCTGTAGGGGGTAGGGTGTGCCTGTGCTGTAGGGGGTGGGGGTGTGCCTGTGCTGTAGGGGGTGGGGGTGTGCCTGTGCAGTAGGTAGGGTGTACCTGGTACTTGTTGGTGGAGTTGAAGGGGATGTCTCCTGTAGGGGGTGTGCCTGTGCAATAGGGGGTGGGGGTGGGGTGTACCTGTGCTGTAGGGGGTGGGGTGTACCTGGTACTTGTTGGTGGAGTTGAAGGGGATGTCTCCTGTAGGGGGTGTGCCTGTGCAATAGGGGGTGGGGGTGGGGTGTACCTGTGCTGTAGGGGGTGGGGTGTACCTGGTACTTGTTGGTGGAGTTGAAGGGGATCTCTCCCACTTTGGTGTTCATCTCTCTCATGGTGCGCACGCAGCCACAGGAAAGCTCAATACACTTCAGAAGAGCAGACTCTGAGGCATCGCCAGCTGTTTCCTTCTGCAAGATCATCATCATCACCTTCATAACCACCTTCATTATCATCATCATCACCTTCATAACCACCTTCATTATCATCATTATCACCTTCATTATCATCATCATCATCACCTTCATAACCACCTTCATTATCATCATCATCAGCATCATCATCACCTTCATAACCACCTTCATTATCATCATTATCACCTTCATTATCATCATCATCATCACCTTCATAACCACCTTCATTATCATCATCATTTCCTTCATCATCATCATCACCTTCCTCACCACCTTCATTATCATCATCATTATCATCACCTTCATTATCATCATCATCATCACCTTCATTATCATCATCATCACCTTCCTCACCACCTTCATTATCATTATCATCATCATCATCATCATCATTTCCTTCATCATCATCATCATCAACTTTAGGATATAGGTGTGGTCAGTACCTTTAGGATAGCAGTGTGGTCAGTAGTTGTGGTCAGTACCTTTAGGATAGCGGTGTGGTCAGTTGGTGTGGTTAGTACCTTTAGGATAGCGGTGTAGTCAGTGGGTATGGCAGTACCTTTAGGATAGGGGTATGGTCAGTTGGTGTGGTCAGTACCTTTACGATAGCAGTGTGATCAGTGGGTGTGGTCAGTACCTTTAGGATAGCAGTATAGTCAGTGGGTGTGGTCAGTCCCTTTAGGATAGCAATGTGGTCAGTAGTTGTGGTCAGTACCTTTAGGATAGCAGTGTAGTCAGTGGGTATGGTCAATACCTTTAGGATAGGGGTGTGGTCAGTGGGTGTGGTCAGTACCTTTAGGATAGGGATTTGCTCCTGTCCAGGCTTAAATACGGCTCGATTGCAGAGAGCAGCCACTCGAGAAAGGGCCGTCCAAGTCAAAGAGCTCTTATCAAAGGTGGATCCTGTGAAGGAGGGCAACAGGATATCAGCTCAGGTCGCCCCCAGCAGCCCTCCCCAAGGCAGAGGCAGCTGTCCTGCAGAGCGACCCCTGTGTAAATGGAGAGAAAGATGTCCTGCAGAGGGACTCCTGTGTAAATGAAGAGAAAGCTGTCCTGCAGCATGAGCCCTGTGTAAATGGAGAGGCAGCTGTCCTGCAGAGGGACTCCTGTGTAAATGGAGAGGCCGCTGTCCTGCAGAGGGACTCCTGTGTAAATGGAGAGAAAGCTGTCCTGCAGCACGAGCCCTGTGTAAATGGAGAGAAAGCTGTCCTGCAGAGCGACTCCTGTGTAAATGGAGAGAAAGCTGTCCTGCAGAGGGACTCCTGTGTAAATGGAGAGGCAGCTGTCCTGCAGAGGGACTCCTGTGTAAATGGAGAGAAAGCTGTCCTGCAGAGCGACTCCTGTGTAAATGGAGAGAAAGCTGTCCTGCAGCACGAGCCCTGTGTAAATGGAGAGAAAGCTGTCCTGCAGAGCGACTCCTGTGTAAATGGAGAGAAAGCTGTCCTGCAGAGCGACTCCTGTGTAAATGGAGAGTCAGCTGTCCTGCAGAGGGACTCCTGTGTAAATGGAGAGGCAGCTGTCCTGCAGAGGGACTCCTGTGTAAATGGAGAGAAAGCTGTCCTGCAGAGGGACTCCTGTGTAAATGAAGAGGCAGCTGTCCTGCAGAGGGACTCCTGTGCAAATGGAGAAGCAGCTGTCTTGCAGAGGGACTCCTGTGTAAATGGAGAGAAAGCTGTCCTGCAGAGCGACTCCTGTGTAAATGGAGAGAAAGCTGTCCTGCAGAGCGACTCCTGGGTAAATGGAGAGGCCGCTGTCCTGCAGAGCGACTCCTGTGTAAATGGAGAGAAAGCTGTCCTGCAGAGCGACTCCTGTGCAAATGGAGAAGCAGCTGTCCTGCAGAGGGACTCCTGTGTAAATGGAGAGGCAGCTGTCCTGCAGAGGGACTCCTGTGTAAATGGAGAGAAAGCTGTCCTGCAGAGGGACTCCTGTGTAAATGAAGAGGCAGCTGTCCTGCAGAGGGACTCCTGTGCAAATGGAGAAGCAGCTGTCTTGCAGAGGGACTCCTTTGTAAATGGAGAGAAAGCTGTCCTGCAGAGCGACTCCTGTGTAAATGGAGAGAAAGCTGTCCTGCAGAGCGACTCCTGGGTAAATGGAGAGGCCGCTGTCCTGCAGAGCGACTCCTGTGTAAATGGAGAGAAAGCTGTCCTGCAGAGCGACTCCTGTGCAAATGGAGAAGCAGCTGTCCTGCAGCTCCTCTGGGCTGCGCTCACCGGACTGGTCTTCCGTGGTGTCAGCCTCGTGGATCTGGTTGTCAAACCACATGTGTGCCACAGTCATGCGGTTCTGGGTCAGGGTGCCAGTCTTGTCAGAGCAGATGGTGGAGGTGGAGCCCAGTGTCTCCACAGCCTCCAGGTTCTTCACCAGACAGTTCTTCTTCGCCATGCGCTTAGCAGTGAGTGTCAGGCACACCTTATAAAGAACAAAAGCACAAAAGTTATGCAGCTATACAATTGTATTATTTGAGTTTAGTGCAGAATAAAAAACAAACCATGGAGACTCAGGGTCAGACTCATGTTGGGTCAGACTCATACTGGGTCAGACTCACGGTGACAGTGGCCAGCAGGCCCTCCGGGACATTGGCCACAATGATGCCGATGAGGAAGATGACAGCCTCCAGCCAGGTGTAGCCCAAGATGAGGGACAGGATGAAGAAGGACACACCCAGGAAGACGGCCACGCCAGTGATGATGTGTATGAAGTGCTCAATCTCCATGTTGATGGGCGTCTGGTTCACCTCCAGCCCTGAGGCCAGTGTAGCTATGCGACCCATCACTGTGTGGTCACCCGTGGCAATAACTATGCCATGGGCAGTACCTGGGGTAAGGAGGGAGGGAGAGAGGGAGAGGGAGAGAGATGGAAAGGGAGAGAGAGGGAGAGTGGGAGGGGGAGAGGGAAAGAGGCAGGGCGAGGGAGAAGGAGAGATGTAATAAGTGCCTCTCAATGGTGAAAGGTGAATGGTTAAATGTGAATGGTGAAGGGTGAATGATGGAAGGTGAATGGTGAAAGGTGTGATTCGAAGTGAAGTGAGGGGAGTTGCTGCTAAGCCACATTTGATCTAAGCTGAAATGGGAACCAGGTGAAGTAGGGAGAGAAATAGACACAGGCAGAATGATGAACTGACAGAGACAGACAGAGACAGGGAAAAGGATAAACACTGAGAGATGGACAGAGACCTTCCACACAGTTTGTGGAGAAGAAGCAGATGTTGCGAGTCTCCAGGGGGTTATCGTGGGTTAGCTCTGGGGACCGAGTCTGAGGCTCTGACTCTCCTGTCAGGGAAGAGTTATCCACCTGAGAGACAGAGAGGGGAGGGATGGAAACAGAGATAGAGAAAAAGAAAGGGAGTGAGAGACAGAGAGGGAGATAGAGGGTCATATACATTTTTTTCCTTGTTATCATTTTTGATTGTTCTGGTAAGTGACTTCATGTCCCTGATTATCTTAGTGAGTTTGTGATTGTGTCAGTGTGTCAGTGATTGTGTTATTGAGTCTGTGATTCTGCTAGTGTGTCAGTGATTGTATCAGTGAGTCTGTGATTGTGTCAGTGTGTCAGTGATTGTGTCAGTATGTCTGTGATTCTGCTCGTGTGTCAGTGATTGTGTCAGTGAGTCTGTCATTGTGTCAGTGAGTCCATGATTGTTTCAGTGTGTCAGGTACCTCCACGTTCCTGTCAGTGATGGTGTCTGTACCTTGCAGCTGCTGGAGGAGATGACCCGCAGGTCTGCAGGGATCCGGTCCCCCCCTTTGATCTCCACCAGGTCGCCCACCACCACCTGCTCCGCGTTGATCTGCAGCTTCTCCCCCTCCCTGATCACCAGCGCTTGCTGAGGGGGCGAGTTTGGGGGAACGTGAGTGTATCACGCTCGACTATATTTAGAGAGCTAAGTCTGTGTGTATCTCAGGTATGCACACCCCTAGCAGGACTGACAGACTGTGATTCCAAAGCATGCGTCACACCTCTTCAATTCAAATAAAGTGTGACTTACAGTTCATAGCAGATGATCACGCTAAAACAGTAAGTAATGATCTGTCATATCAGTACAATGTAATAGTGCGTAGTTACAGTGTAATGGTACGTAGTAACAGTGTACAGTAATGCTGGCACAGTATAACAGTATAGTGTAATAGTACATAGCCACAGAGCGCCTATATATTATAACTATGTCATGTGGGTTAAAATGGAGCAGGATATGGGCTCACCTGTGGAACCATGTTTTTGAAGGAGTCCATGATGCGGGAGCTCTTAGCCTCCTGATAGTAGGAGAAACAGCCTGTGATAATGACAACAGCTGCTAGCACGACTCCCAGGTACAGCTGCAGGGACAGAGCCACAGAGGCCAGCATGAGGGGGAGAACATGTGTGTAGTACACAAAGAGCTGCAGTCTGGGTGCTGGAGCATTAGTGAAGGTGATGAAGGTGTGTTTTATTTGCACACAGACTAGTGTGGGTTTTGCAGTAGAACTACAGTGATGATGATGGTGATGAAGATGGAGATGATAGAGACAGGGTTTGTGTTTCAGTGTTTTACTGTTTGTGTGTTTATTTTTGGTGCTCACGTTGTCATTGGCAGGCTCATCCTCGGTTGCCACTTGGATGCTGTAGGCCAGGAAGCAGAGAATGGCTCCAATCCAGAGCAGGATGGAGAACCCACCAAACAGCTGGCGGCAAAACTTCACCCACTCAGGGGTGGTGGGGGGCGGAGTCAGTGCGTTGGGCCCATCCCGTGCCAGGATTTCCAGGGCCCGCATGTTTGTTAGCCCCTGCAACCAATCAGCATTACTCGCCGCAACAGCCACTTTTACCCACAATGCCCTTATCCCATACCTATACTTACCCACAATGTCCTACACTCATACCTATCCTTACCTATAATGCCCTTCACCCATACCTATTCTTACCCACAATGCCCAACACCCACAGACACTATTACCCACAATTCCCTTTATCCACAGCCCCAATTACCCATGATGTGCTGTACACAAGGCCACCATTACCCACAATGCGCTTAAATCACAACGCCCTTACCCATAAAGCTCTTCACCCAAAACCACCTATACCCATAATGCGCTTTGTGTGCAGTGTCCAGGAGAGCTGGATTCAGGTGCCTGCATCACTCAGCCGAGCTCAGAGGATTCCCACCTTAGAGAGATCCACTCCTTAACACTCACTCACTCACTCAGCCAAGCTCACAGGATTCCCACCTTAGAGAGATCCACTCCTTAACGCTCACTCATTCAGCCGAGCTCAGAGGATTCCCACCTTAGAGAGATCCACTCCTTAACGCTCACTCATTCAGCCGAGCTCACAGGATTCCCACCTTAGAGAGATCCACTCCTTAACGCTCACTCACTCAGCCGAGCTCACAGGATTCCCACCTTAGAGAGATCCACTCCTTAATGCTCACTCACTCAGCCGAGCTCACAGGATTCCCACCTTAGAGAGATCCACTCCTTAATGCTCACTCACTCAGCCGAGCTCACAGGATTCCCACCTTAGAGAGATCCACTCCATAACGCTCACTCATTCAGCCGAGCTCACAGGATTCCCACCTTAGAGAGATCCACTCCTTAACGCTCACTCACTCAGCCAAGCTCACAGGATTCCCACCTTAGAGAGATCCACTCCTTAACGCTCACTCACTCAGCTGAGCTCACAGGAATCCCACCTTAGAGAGATCCACTCCTTAACGCTCACTCACTCAGCCGAGCTCACAGGATTCCCACCTTAGAGAGATCCACTCCTTAACGCTCACTCACTCAGGCGAGCTCACAGGAATCCCACCTTAGAGAGATCCACTCCTTAACGCTCACTCACTCAGCCGAGCTCACAGGATTCCCACCTTAGAGAGATCCACTCCTTAACGCTCACTCACTCAGCCGAGCTCACAGGAATCCCACCTTAGAGAGATCCACTCCTTAACGCTCACTCACTCAGGCGAGCTCACAGGATTCCCACCTTAGAGAGATCCACTCCATAGCGGTCACTCACTTCAGCCAGGCTCAGCTTGTGATCATCCTAATGAGGCATAGTCAATTACATTATTGAAATTATAATCATTTTACATTTACATAAAATAATACCCCACGCAGCCGGCCAGTCAGCTCAGCAGACTCACCAGTGAAACCTCTTTTTTCAGTTCATTCAGATCCCTCTCTTTCTTCTTCTTCTTATGCCCTCCCTCTGCAGCACTGGGGCTGCCTTCACGACCAAACTACACACAGAGAAATGTTAAATTTTTACTTTTTAATGCTGTGCACATTAAAGTACTCATTTCACACATTTTATAGTTTAACACAGTTTGACTGGGTCATCATTACCAAACACAAACATTTAATGCATTGGATGTATGTATCTGTTTTACCACTAAGACATGAGGTGTGTGTGTGTGTGTGTGTGTGTGAGAGAGAGAGACTGTTTTAAGACTGTGACAGGATGTGTGTGTGTGAGAGAGAGAGACTGTTTTAAGACTGTGACAGGATGTGTGTGTGTGTGTGTGAGTGTGTGTGTGTGTGTGTGTGTGTTGGCGAATCATCTGCCCCTGTCAGTCTTCCCCTTCAGCAACGGAGGGGGTGGGGGGGTAGGGGGGGGGAGAACTGGTGGGGGGGGTGAGAGAGAGGGAAATTGGAACAAAAAGACACAGGAAGAGAAATACTGGCAGGCATTAAGAGAAATACTAATAAAATACTAGAAAGCTCAGATGGATTTGACAGGAGGGGAGGGAAAGAGGGAGAGACAAAGAGCGAGTGAAAGTGAGTAAAGCATTCTGAAGATGACATGTGGACAAATATAACACAAGAAAATGACCACAACACAAAGATCTAACCCTAGCCCTAACCCTTTTCACGCTTCACACACACCTGCACCCTCTGTCTGAGATCCTTCCCAGACTCAGCGGTTAAAAGGCACAGTACTGTGATCACCCTGTCATATCACATTCTCAAGCCACCATATCACACTCTCATTCAGCCAGATCCATGGGCTAATTCCCCAGCCAGGTGTCATTCACACACTCTATTTCTGTGATATCTGTGTGATATGGTGTGCCTGAAATGGCACACTGGAGAAACAGAGAGAAAGTACTCACCCCTCGGGCCATGCTGATAGCGACAGAATGGAGTGTCCTGTGCGTCTGCCCTTGTGGACGCCTCCACACGTGTGACGGACTGTGGCTGCTGTTTTGGGACTGACCCCACAACACCCCCCCACCCCAGCCTTGCCCCCCCGGTGTAATTCCAAACCCCCAACAGTTGGAGGGGTGTCTGTTTACCCAGTGACCAACCCCCCTCAGCTACCAGATCTCCATGCCCAGTGCCATCAGTACTCGGTGCTGATTGGTTTAGGGGTGGCAGTACTCGGTGCTGATTGGTTTAGGGGTGGCAGTACTCGGTGCTGATTGGTTTAGGGGTGGCAGTCTTCGGTGCTGATTGGTTTAGGGGTGGCAGTAATCAGTGCTGATTGGTTTAGGGGTGGCAGTACTCGGTGCTGATTGGTTTAGGGGTGGCAGTAATCAGTGCTGATTGGTTTAGGGGTGGCAGTAATCAGTGCTGATTGGTTTAGGGGTGGCAGTAATCAGTGCTGATTGGTTCAGGGGTGGCAGTACTCGGTGCTGATTGGTTTAGGGGTGGCAGTAATCAGTGCTGATTGGTTTAGGGGTGGCAGTACTCGGTGCTGATTGGTTTAGGGGTGGCAGTAATCAGTGCTGATTGGTTTAGGGGTGGCAGTAATCAGTGCTGATTGGTTTAGGGGTGGCAGTAATCAGTGCTGATTGGTTTAGGGGTGGCAGTACTCGGTGCTGATTGGTTTAGGGGTGGCAGTACTCGGTGCTGATTGGTTTAGGGGTGGCAGTAATCAGTCATGTACCTCCAAATCAGCTGCCTCCATAAGTCATAACAACCTACTTTACTGTTTGCACGGAGGAACACAGAGAACAGGTGAATTGTGAATTCCCAGAAGTTAAGTGGTTAGTAAAATGTTAACTTAAAAAATGATATAATGAAAAGCATCTAACAAATGCCCTTAATGTACTGTAATGTAATGTAAAACATTTTTGCATGCATAAAAATATTTTACATGTTTCATGTGTTATTATGTTTGGAATTGAATTATTGTCCTTCAGAAATGATATTTGTCAAGCTTGGCTGTCTACATGTGGTGTGGTCTTAAAGTGGTGGCATGAAAAATAAAGTTACGACAGTTCATAGAGCTTCATTAGGCTCTCATAAGCCTTTGTGCCACAACACACCATATGCAACAAAACACAATGAATTACGCTCTAAGAACCTTCATAATGGTAACATTTCAAAAGACAGCAGCAGGTGTTTTGATTGAGAATTTTGATCAATGCCCCTATGAAATTACCTCAAAAATTGAAATTTTGTTTGCAATTACATCACCAGTGCTAATAATTATTTATCAGAACATTTCTATTAAAAAACTATTTAGATTTTAAAATAGAAATCATTATGTTTGTGTTTGACATATTGTATCCAGGTTGATTACATCGCTAATTACAGTGATAATTAGGTGTTTCAGTTATGATAATTGACAGCTGTATTGTGATAATTACATGCCTGTGTTAGAGTGTGTTGCCATAAGGTGCTCTACAGGTTATTTACTGTAATATGAAAACACAGATCCCAGATCATTAATCACGCTGGTCATGACTCTGTTCATTTGGGTTTATTTCATTTTTATTTTTACAACCAAGTTGAGTTCTTACTTTTATTTGTGATTTATTTTCTTTATACAATACATTTCATACCACAACAAATATTGGTTGATACATTTCTAGCGTTAGAACAAAAATAAACATAAAAAAATTAAACTGTTAATAAGTATTTATTTCCAAGAATAAAGGAATGTTATCTAAGAACCAGATCAAATAAAGAACAAGATACAGACATAACACAAATTTTCAAAGACATTTTAATGTATTTTCTCAAATGTCAAGAATCCATACAGCTGGACTGATGTCTACCCTACAAAGGAGCTAGTGCCAGTGTAAAACCATACTCTACACTAGTGCCAGTGTAAAACCATACTCTACACTAGTGATGGTGTAAAACCATATTCTACACTAGACCAGCATAAAACCATATTCTACACTAGTGTCAGTGTGAAACCATATTCTACACCAGAGCCAGTGTAAAAAAGCCACAGGAATGTATTGTGGTTGATGCTAAGTGTTTGTATCTCCAGTGAAGGACCTCAGTGCAGTTTCTGGCTGTGCTGTGCTAATGAGCTGGGCTAAAGGAAGCTAGCTCTCCTGGGTCACTGTGTTCACAGAGGAACGTCAGGGATGTGACTCTCACTGGTGACTACTGTGTCATTTTCCATCCCACAATTCCTCCTTCCACTTGGGCCCTGGTGGCCACATCCCAGTAACCCCAGAACATCAGAGCACAGCTCAGTGGATCCTGACATTTCATCAGAGGGACAGAAATATCATTAAATATCAAGAAATACTTTTACATTTCTGTCTCAACAAAACATGTATTCTATGTTTTATACACATGTAAAATGTCTGTCTAGCACACAAACCCGTACACACACACACACGCACATGCACAAACACACACACACACACGCATATTTGAATGGCAGAGAGCTAGATGAATTAAGATTCTGTTTGGCAAATTTAGGAACGCTTTTATTGGCCGATGGGCTGAATGAGGGCACAATGGGTTGCTAAGCAACAGAGACAGGTGAAGGTGGGTGGGGTCAGTGAGGGCAGAGAGGTGTCTGTACTGATGAGTCAGAGAGGAAGAGGAGAGAGGCCAAACACAATGAGACTTTTCTACCATCACTGTCACTTTGCTGGAAAAGAACATGTCTGGATTTAACAGCCTGTGGTTGTCCTACAGCAGAGTTTAAGCCCACAACACTCTGTGTAATCTGTCTTTGTATTTGTTTGTGATGTGCGACTTGGTTTGGTTCAGTATTGACTTCATTTTGTGCTTCTCAGTCACTGAACTCAAAGTAGTGAGCAGTGTGACCTTGGGAACGGCCTGCTTATCCAAAGCAGGGCTGGGCTCTGCCAAACAGAACCTCCACAGGCTGCAGCGCCCGGAGACAGGTTCTCAGTCACTGCGTTTCCACAGGAAACTGACAATACAGTTTTTGTGCCAGTTTGTTGTTGAATAATTTGGTTTAATTTGTACAATTTTTCCACTTTAAATTTCAGCTTTGTATCTACAAGGATTAAGCAGATATTCTGATGAGGATGTCTAGAAATGAAAGTACAAAACCTCTGACAGGGTCCATGCTGATTGGATGCTGAGGGGAGATGGAACTGTAACTGGAACGCCGTGCAAACATACGGGCCAGGAGTGAGATTGGTTGGTTTGGCCAGTAGTGAAGCAGGATTGGTTGGTTTGGCCGGTAGTGGAGCAGGATTGGTTGGTTTGGCCGGTAGTGGAGCAGGATTGGTTGGGGCGGTGATGGGGCTTCTGGACTCACCAAGTGCAGGCACAGAGGTGGGAGGGGCTGGTGGGGTTGGGGCGGGGCCTGGGGCCGTCGTTGGAGCTGGAGTGGCATGGTGCTACACCAGTAGTTTGGGTTGAGTATCGAGGGGGAGGGGCTTGGGGTCAGGTGGAGCAGCCAAAGCTTTGGTTAAAGAGACTCAGAAAATCTATGAGAGAGAGAGAGACAGGAAGAGGGAGAGAGAGAAAGAGAGGGGGGAGTGAGAGAGTGGTATGGAGAGTCAGGGTCTTTCACAGACGGATATGTAACCATGTAATATGTGGAGGTTTCATGTCTGACGTATGGAGATTTTTGGATTGAAAGTGATTTGGTGATGCCTCTTGTGAGAGTTCAGTCAGGTGCTGCAGGTGAGACAGTGTGTCTGACTCAGGGTCACATGACCGTTGCTATGAAACCATTTCAGCCGGGCAGAGTAACCTTTCGATGAGGAGCTAATTTAACACAGGACGTTGCACACGCCCATACTGTTTGAGGTGATTCTGAGGGCAGGTTTGTTTATTGCATTTACACTGAAGTCCTGTGACCCCAGTGACCCCAGTGACCCACTGCCTCTCCCCTCCCTCCCTGTCCAATCAGAGGGCTAGCTTGTTTGCGAGCAGGGCCAGGAAGCTGGGTGACTTTTTGGGGGCGCCTCCCTCCTGCCCCTCGCCCTTGGTGAGCTCCAGCTCGATGGTCATGAGTACCCTGCGGCCCTCTGGGGACCCCTCCCCCCCCTCCCGCTGTCTCTGCTGTGCTGTGGTTTTGTGGGGGGGCCCTAGCTCTCTGCTCCCCGAATCCTATTTCTTATCCTTGCGAGACTCCTGCTTCTTCTTTTCGGAGGCCGAGGCCTTCAGTTTGGACTGGTCCAGCGCGGCGTAGAGGGCGGGACCCTGGGGGAGGAACGGGGAGACGGGGAGAGTCACTTTAGAAGGACAGGAAAGAGAGGGGGGGCACTCTCCAGGGCTGTGGGGAGAAAACGGGCAGTCAGTCAGAGAGAGAGACAGACACATCTGAGCCACATGCCACACCCTCACACCTGGAGCACACCTGCAGCACACCTGGGACACACCCCAGTCCACCTTTTTAATCACATTTCTAATTTAAGGCTTTTCAATACAATCACATACAGGGTGACTTCCACGTCCTTTCTTTACACCGCTGGATATTTTCTGAAGTGATTCAGGTAAAGCGGCTTGCTCAAGGGTGCAGCAGTGTGTGCGCCCCCCTCTGCTTACACTGTTTCATAATTACATCTACACGCCATCTGACAAAGTGCCAGAAATACATAAATAATGATGTTCATTTGTAATATTTCTGAGTTGTGGTTTTACACACTGATGGCACACAGGCCAGCATTGTATTTTTTTAATTAGCCATTTTATCAGATTACTCATAATGTAAGAACAGAGGGGATGCTGAGAGAGGCAGGGGGAAGAGACAGAGAGACAGGGAGGGAGGGAGGGAGAGAGAGAGAGACACAGAGAGAATGAGGAAGGGAGAGAGAGAGAAGAGCTGCTCATTGTTAAGTACACACAGAGCAATCTCAGGTTCACTGTTCACAGTCCAGCTGTATAAATTGGTAGGTAAATCTGTGAGCTGTGAATGGGGCATTACTGCTGGAAATGTACTTAGGTACTTAGCCCCAGCTGGAAACTCATTCTATCTACAGCTCTGCACCTGCGACACAGAGGAGAGACTGAGTGAGAGAGTGAGTGAGTGAGTGAGTGAGTGAGTGAGTGAGTGAGTGAGTGAGTGAGGACAGTGGGATGGAAGGATGTGACAGTGAAATCTGCAGAGATGCTTTGGAGCAAGAGACAGACACACTGGGGGAAGAGAGAGAGGCTTTCTGAGGAGAGAAAATTGTTTGCATAGGTCAACTTCACAAGGTAAACTATTCTGTTAAATACTGTGTATGTTACTGGGGAAACCCCAGTGCATCTTGGGTATGTTACTGAGGAAACCCTAGTGCATGCTGGGTATGTTACTGAGGAAACCCCAGTGCATGCTGGGTATGTTACTATGGAAACCCCAGTGCTTCCTGGGTATGTTACTGTGGAAACCCCAGTGCATCCTGGGTATGTTACTGTGGAAATCCCAATGCATGCTGGGTACATTACTGTGAAAATCCCAATACATACTGGGTAGGTAACTGTGGAAACCCCAGTGCATACTGGGTATGTTACTGAGGAAACCCCAGTGCATGATGGGTATGTTACTGTGGAAACCCCAGTGCATGATGGGTATGTTACTGTGGAAACCCTAGTGCTTGCTGGGTATGTTACTGTGGAAACCACAGTGCATGCTGGGTATGTTACTGTGCAAACCCCAGAGCATGCTGGATACATTACTGTGGAAACCCCAGTGCATGCTGGTAGATACCTGTGGAAAGAGAGGACTGCTGAGCTCCTGCAGAATAAAAACAGAGCAGGGGAAGAACAGAGACAGAGAGGCAAGAGGAATACAGGAATGACTAAAGAGAGGAAAGAATAGACAGAAAGACATGTGGAGGAAAAGAAACGAGGAAGGGAGGGTTAGTGCAGTTGCATACTGAGGTAGACACAAAGGCACAAATTAGCCTTTAACATTTAACCTTTAACCTTTAACCCAGCCACAAACCATGTGACCCATCCCTCTGGCCCACATGTTCATACTCTGACAGCACTACTACATGGACCATCATTCTCACAGAATTAAACAGAATTAAAGTACTTCATATGAATGTACTGGCTGGATAAAGGTGTCTGTGCCAAAACACATCATCTCCCAGCATCGTCCTAATGGTCACTTGCAAAGTGTTCTTCTGTGTATATCACATTTGTACTTTTAATTTGTGGAAATATATTTTGGAGATACACAGGAGAATTGGTACACTTGTGTTTCAGTGTGTAATGCTTTTGTTTGTTTGAGTGCCAGGTTTGTAGTGTAGGTTTGTGTAATTGTGAGCTGATGTGCATTTATGTAGTGGTTGTGTTGTGCGTAGTTGTGCAGTGGTTGTGTTGTGTGTAGTTGTTTAGCACACTGACCTGTCTTTGCTGTGACCCTTCTTTTCCTTTTGCTTTCTTCCCATGCTTACTGAAAGAGCAGAGAGGGAGTGTCAGACACATGGAGCACATGAGCATAGCTGCCACCTTGTGGTCAGCAGGGCCTACTGCACCACACATGTGGATTTACTCTCTTAACCAGAGAACTAAAAATGTGAGAGGACAAGAGTGTATTCTCCTGTGAGC
This sequence comes from Albula glossodonta, assembly GCA_019788955.1. Lineage (NCBI taxonomy): Eukaryota > Metazoa > Chordata > Actinopteri > Albuliformes > Albulidae > Albula > Albula glossodonta. The sequence goes on from JAFBMS010000410.1 coordinate 57,826, forward strand.
AATAAAGCTGGCTAACAGCAGATCACTACATATGCTACACCACGAAAGCACTAATGCAATTTAACTATGCTAACTGAGCTAAAATAAAAACTCCTTAGCACAAATAATACATACATAATAAGAATATTTAAAATGCTATTGGGAAATATGAGAGGAAAACCAGAAAGGCTTTAGGACAGATGCAGACAGTAGGACAGGTTTAGGCAGGTACAGACAGTAGGACAGGTATAGGCAAGTGCAGACAGTAGGACAGGTATAGGCAGGTACAGACAGTAGGACAGGTATAGGCAGGTGCAAACAGTAGGACAGGTATAGGCAGGTGCAGACAGTAGGACAGGTATAGGCAGGTATAGACAGTAGGACAGGTATACCCAGGTACAGACAGTAGGACAGGTATAGGCAGGTACAGACAGTAGGACAGGTTTAGGCAGGTGCAGACAGTAGGACAGGTTTAGGCAGGTGCAGACAGTAGGACAGGTATAGGCAGGTATAGACAGTAGGACAGGTTTAGGCAGGTATAGACAGTAGGACAGGTTTAGGCAGGTGCAGACAGTAGGACAGGTATAGGCAGGTATAGACAGTAGGACAGGTTTAGGCAGGTATAGACAGTAGGACAGGTTTAGGCAGGTGCAGACAGTAGGACAGGTTTAGGCAGGTATAGACAGTAGGACAGGTTTAGGCAGGTATAGACAGTAGGACAGGTTTAGGCAGGTGCAGACAGTAGGACAGGTTTAGGCAGGTGCAGACAGTAGGACACATATAGGCAGGTGCAGACAGCAGGACAGGTTTAGGCAGGTACAGACAGCAGGACAGGTATAGGCAGGTACAGACAGTAGGACAGGTTTAGGCAGGTGCAGACAGTAGGACACATATAGGCAGGTGCAGACAGCAGGACAGGTTAAGGCAGGTACAGACAGCAGGACAGGTATAGGCAGGTACAGACAGTAGGACAGGTTTAGGCAGGTACAGACAGTAGGACAGGTTTAGGCAGGTGCAGACAGTAGGACAGGTATAGGCAGGTATAGACAGTAGGACAGGTATAGGCAGGTACAGACAGTAGGACAGGTTTAGGCAGGTACAGACAGTAGGACAGGTATAGGCAGATACAGACAGTTGGACAGGTTTAGGCAGGTACAGACAGTAGGACAGGTATAGGCAGGTGCAGGCAGTAGGACAGGTTTAGGCAGATACAGACAGTAGGACAGGTTTAGGCAGGTACAGACAGTTGGACAGGTATAGGCAGGTATAGACAATAGGACAGGTTTAGGCAGGTGCAGACAGTAGGACAGGTTTAGGCAGGTACAGACAGTAGGACAGGTTTAGGCAGGTATAGACAGTAGGACAGGTTTAGGCAGGTGCAGACAGTAGGACAGGTTTAGGCAGGTATAGACAGTAGGACAGGTATAGGCAGGTGCAGACAGTAGGAGAGGTTTAGGCAGGTATAGACAGTAGGACAGGTATAGGCAGGTGCAGACAGTAGGACAGGTTTAGGCAGGTACAGACAGTAGGACAGGTTTAGGCAGGTATAGACAGTAGGACAGGTTTAGGCAGGTGCAGACAGTAGGACAGGTTTAGGCAGGTATAGACAGTAGGACAGGTTTAGGCAGGTGCAGACAGTAGGACAGGTTTAGGCAGGTGCAGACAGTAGGACAGGTTTAGGCAGGTACAGACAGTAGGACAGGTTTAGGCAGGTATAGACAGTAGGACAGGTTTAGGCAGGTGCAGACAGTAGGACAGGTTTAGGCAGGTATAGACAGTAGGACAGGTATACCCAGGTACAGACAGTAGGACAGGTATAGGCAGGTACAGACAGTAGGACACATATAGGCAGGTGCAGACAGTAGGACAGGTTTAGGCAGGTGCAGACAGTAGGACACATATAGGCAGGTGCAGACAGCAGGACAGGTTAAGGCAGGTAAAGACAGTAGGACAGGTTTAGGCAGGTACAGACAGTAGGACAGGTTTAGGCAGGTACAGACAGTAGGACAGGTTTAGGCAGGTGCAGACAGTAGGACTGGTATAGGCAGGTATAGACAGTAGGACAGGTATAGGCAGGTACAGACAGTAGGACAGGTTTAGGCAGGTGCAGACAGTAGGACAGGTTTAGGCAGGTACAGACAGTAGGACAGGTTTAGGCAGGTATAGACAGTAGGACAGGTTTAGGCAGGTGCAGACAGTAGGACAGGTTTAGGCAGGTACAGACAGTAGGACAGGTTTAGGCAGGTACAGACAGTAGGACAGGTTTAGGCAGGTGCAGACAGTAGGACAGGTTTAGGCAGGTGCAGACAGTAGGACAGGTTTAGGCAGGTATAGACAGTAGGACAGGTTTAGGCAGGTACAGACAGTAGGACAGGTTTAGGCAGGTACAGACAGTAGGACAGGTATAGGCAGGTATAGACAGTAGGACAGGTTTAGGCAGGTACAGACAGTAGGACAGGTATAGGCAGGTACAGACAGTAGGACAGGTTTAGGCAGGTACAGACAGTAGGACAGGTTTAGGCAGGTACAGACAGTAGGACAGGTTTAGGCAGGTATAGACAGTAGGACAGGTTTAGGCAGGTACAGACAGTAGGACAGGTTTAGGCAGGTACAGACAGTAGGACAGGTTTAGGCAGGTACAGACAGTAGGACAGGTTTAGGCAGGTGCAGACAGTAGGACAGGTTTAGGCAGGTATAGACAGTAGGACAGGTTTAGGCAGGTGCAGACAGTAGGACAGGTTTAGGCAGGTATAGACAGTAGGACAGGTATAGGCAGGTGCAGACAGTAGGACAGGTTTAGGCAGGTACAGACAGTAGGACAGGTTTAGGCAGGTGCAGACAGTAGGACAGGTTTAGGCAGGTATAGACAGTAGGACAGGTTTAGGCAGGTGCAGACAGTAGGACAGGTTTAGGCAGGTGCAGACAGTAGGACAGGTTTAGGCAGGTGCAGACAGTAGGACAGGTTTAAGCAGGTATAGACAGTAGGACAGGTTTAGGCAGGTGCAGACAGTAGGACAGGTTTAGGCAGGTGCAGACAGTAGGACAGGTTTAGGCAGGTATAGACAGTAGGACAGGTATAGGCAGGTGCAGACAGTAGGACAGGTATACCCAGGTACAGACAGTAGGACAGGTTTAGGCAGGTATAGACAGTAGGACAGGTATAGGCAGGTGCAGACAGTAGGACAGGTTTAGGCAGGTACAGACAGTAGGACAGGTTTAGGCAGGTGCAGACAGTAGGACAGGTTTAGGCAGGTATAGACAGTAGGACAGGTATAGGCAGGTACAGACAGTAGGACAGGTATAGGCAGGTACAGACAGTAGGACAGGTTTAGGCAGGTATAGACAGTAGGACAGGTATAGGCAGGTGCAGACAGTAGGACAGGTTTAGGCAGGTACAGACAGTAGGACAGGTTTAGGCAGGTGCAGACAGTAGGACAGGTTTAGGCAGGTATAGACAGTAGGACAGGTATAGGCAGGTGCAGACAGTAGGACAGGTTTAGGCAGGTGCAGACAGTAGGACAGGTTTAGGCAGGTGCAGACAGTAGGACAGGTATAGGCAGGTATAGACAGTAGGACAGGTTTAGGCAGGTATAGACAGTAGGACAGGTTTAGGCAGGTATAGACAGTAGGACAGGTTTAGGCAGGTGCAGACAGTAGGACAGGTATAGGCAGGTATAGACAGTAGGACAGGTTTAGGCAGGTATAGACAGTAGGACAGGTTTAGGCAGGTGCAGACAGTAGGACAGGTTTAGGCAGGTATAGACAGTAGGACAGGTTTAGGCAGGTATAGACAGTAGGACAGGTTTAGGCAGGTGCAGACAGTAGGACAGGTATAGGCAGGTATAGACAGTAGGACAGGTTTAGGCAGGTATAGACAGTAGGACAGGTTTAGGCAGGTATAGACAGTAGGACAGGTTTAGGCAGGTGCAGACAGTAGGACAGGTATAGGCAGGTATAGACAGTAGGACAGGTTTAGGCAGGTATAGACAGTAGGACAGGTTTAGGCAGGTGCAGACAGTAGGACAGGTTTAGGCAGGTATAGACAGTAGGACAGGTTTAGGCAGGTACAGACAGTAGGACAGGTTTAGGCAGGTGCAGACAGTAGGACAGGTATAGGCAGGTATAGACAGTAGGACAGGTTTAGGCAGGTACAGACAGTAGGACAGGTATAGGCAGGTGCAGACAGTAGGACAGGTTTAGGCAGGTACAGACAGTAGGACAGGTTTAGGCAGGTGCAGACAGTAGGACAGGTTTAGGCAGGTATAGACAGTAGGACAGGTATAGGCAGGTGCAGACAGTAGGACAGGTTTAGGCAGGTGCAGACAGTAGGACAGGTTTAGGCAGGTGCAGACAGTAGGACAGGTTTAGGCAGGTATAGACAGTAGGACAGGTTTAGGCAGGTATAGACAGTAGGACAGGTTTAGGCAGGTGCAGACAGTAGGACAGGTTTAGGCAGGTATAGACAGTAGGACAGGTTTAGGCAGGTATAGACAGTAGGACAGGTTTAGGCAGGTGCAGACAGTAGGACAGGTTTAGGCAGGTATAGACAGTAGGACAGGTTTAGGCAGGTACAGACAGTAGGACAGGTTTAGGCAGGTGCAGACAGTAGGACAGGTATAGGCAGGTATAGACAGTAGGACAGGTTTAGGCAGGTATAGACAGTAGGACAGGTTTAGGCAGGTATAGACAGTAGGACAGGTTTAGGCAGGTGCAGACAGTAGGACAGGTATAGGCAGGTATAGACAGTAGGACAGGTTTAGGCAGGTATAGACAGTAGGACAGGTTTAGGCAGGTGCAGACAGTAGGACAGGTTTAGGCAGGTATAGACAGTAGGACAGGTTTAGGCAGGTACAGACAGTAGGACAGGTTTAGGCAGGTGCAGACAGTAGGACAGGTATAGGCAGGTATAGACAGTAGGACAGGTTTAGGCAGGTATAGACAGTAGGACAGGTTTAGGCAGGTATAGGCACCTGACACTGAGGTTGAAGACTCTGCGGGCCACCAGGAACCTCATTAGATAGTAAATCACCACAATTAGGACCAGCAGTCCCAACACTGCCCCGATGATGGCGCCAGTGATCACCCCAGCCTGGACAGGCACTGGCATGAGGAAGGAGAGAAAGACATTAACACTGCACTGAGAGAGAGAGAAAGCTTATAGAAAAGTGTGTAGGCAGAAAAACAATGAACAATCAGCCTTTTCTGTCCTTAGATTATTTGATACAATGTTTGCTTTAAGAAAATTATTTAGATTTGTTGAAGCAATTCTGCTGGAACTGAGCCCTGACAGTAAATTAAGAATGTTGTGGACACTCAGAACATCAAACGCAACATACAGTACTGATACATTACTAATTTCAGAAATCTCAATTAGCTCCACCAGGAGAAGTGAACTGAAATAGAAGTCCAACATGGCATTCTGTGACATTAAAAGGCTCATTTAAATATGTATATCTATTATTATTTTGCTCAAAATATTCAAATAAGTATTTAAACCAGCTGCTCAGGAGTGAAGTGTGGCTTCTGCCTGCAAAGTGAAGCCCTGTTACCCAGTTCTGCTCAATTTCCCTGAAAAGTACAGATTTAGACATGGATGTGGGCACATTTACACTCATCAGGAAAACTCCAAAAATAAGTATTATATTTGGAAAGCACCTAAAAATCAGCATCTCACGTTCACTGCATTGGAAGGCCCTGAATGCCTACAGCCCAGAGAAGAGTCCCCAGAGCCTGCTGTAGCCCAACCCAACCCCCAGAGACTGCTGTAACCCAACCTCCAGAGCCTGCTGTAACCCAGCCCCCAGAGCCTGCTGTAACCCAACCTCCAGAGACTGCTCTAACCCAACCTCCAGAGCCTGCTGTAACCCAACCCCCAGAGCTGCACTTCCTCACAGAATGTTAGATATACAGAAAAGAGAGAACATTTTTTGTCCAATTTGAAAACAATTGACTCAGACTTCCCAAGGCGACCTGAGACTAGAAAAATGCCAATGTTTTTGGGAGAGACAGAAAGATTGTGGGTGTTGCAGTATCCATGGAAACATGCTGCGTATGAGGAGGAATAGGAAGGCCATACGTTTATCAAACACCAGCAGCCGAACGCTGGAGGGGCGCCCCACGATGTCGGGAGGGTTCTTGGCATCGCAGGTGAAGGTGCCGTTGTCGCTGTAGTCCAGGTTCTTGATTAGAATGGAGCCATCCCGGCGCTGGGGGTTCCCCACAAACTCCAGCCGGTCCCTAAACGGGCCCTTATTGTCCAGGTATGGGAGGCCCCCAGTGTAGTGGAATATCTGGGGGGACACATCATTCATTACACTGGACACCGGAACTACAGACACACAGGCCACTGGGACTACAGACACACTGGACACTGGAACTACAGACACACAGACCACTGGGACTACAGACACACTGGACACCGGAACTACAGACACACAGACCACTGGGACTACAGACACACAGGCCACTGGGACTACAGACACACAGGCCACTGGGACTACAGACACACTGGACACCGGAACTACAGACACACAGGCCACTGGGACTACAGACACACTGGACACCGGAACTACAGACACACTGGCCACTGGGACTACAGACACACAGGCCACCGGAACTACAGACACACAGGCCACTGGGACTACAGACACACTGGACACCGGAACTACAGACACACAGGCCACTGGGACTACAGACACACAGGCCACTGGGACTACAGACACACTGGACACCGGAACTACAGACACACAGGCCACTAGGACTACAGACACACTGGACACCGGAACTACAGACACACTGGCCACTGGGACTACAGACACACAGGCCACCGGAACTACAGACACACAGGCCACTGGGACTACAGACACACTGGACACCGGAACTACAGACACACAGACCACTGGGACTACAGACACACAGGCCACCGGATCTACAGACACACAGGCCACTGGGACTACAGACACACAGGCCACTGGGACTACAGACACACTGGACACCGGAACTACAGACACACAGGCCACTGGGACTACAGACACACAGGCCACCGGAACTACAGACACACAGGCCACTGGGACTACAGACACACTGGACACCGGAACTACAGACACACAGACCACTGGGACTACAGACACACTGGACACCGGAACTACAGACACACAGGCCACTGGGACTACAGACTCACTGGACACTGGGACTACAGACACACAGGCCACTGGGACTACAGACACACTGGACACCGGAACTACAGACACACTGGCCACTGGGACTACAGACACACTGGCCACCGGAACTACAGACACACTGGCCACTGGGACTACAGACACACAGGCCACTGGGACTACAGACACACAGGCCACTGGGACTACAGACACACTGGCCACTGGGGCTACAGACACACAGGCAAACAGACAAAGGGAAGACTGTACAGAACTGAGGAGGAACAAATGATGAGAGAGAAAACCTGTGAGAGAAGGATAGAGAGAGGGAGAGAGAGAGAAAGGGGGGAAGGAGGGGGCGAGAGAAATGGGGAAGGAGGGGAGAGAGAAACGAGGAAGGAGGGGAGACAGAGACAGAGAGAGAGAAAGGAGGGAAGGAGGGGGAGAGAGAGGAACTAGGGGAGACAGAGGGAAAGAGGGGAAGGAGGGGGAGAGAGAGGGAGAGAGACAGAGAGAGGAAGGAGGGAGAGAGAGAGGGAGAGAGATAGAGGGACAGAGAGGTGGGCACGTACAGAGATGCTATCTCTGGACCCGTCTGGGCGGTAGCTCCAGGAGAAGGTCACATCTTCAGAGGTCCAGCGCCAGGAGAAGAAGGAACAGGACAGCCTGACCTCTGACCCCACCAGGGCGTGCCGCTCCCAGCCTGTGTAGATCACTATGGCCTGGGACTGTGGAGCTGGAGAGACACAGGCACAGAGTTACCACAGTCACTGCGCACTACAGGCACAGAGTTACCACAGTCACTGCGCTCCACAGGCACAGAGTTACCACTGTCACTGCGCACTGTAGGCACAGAGTTGCCACAGTCACTGCGCACTACAGGCACAGAGTTACCACAGTCACTGCGCACTACAGGCACAGAGTTACCACAGTCACTGCGCTCTACAGGCACAGAGTTACCACAGTCACTGCGCACTACAGGCACAGAGTTACCACTGTCACTGCGCTCCACAGGCACAGAGTTACCACAGTCACTGCGCACTACAGGCACAGAGTTACCACAGTCACTGCGCTCTACAGGCACAGAGTTACCACTGTCACTGCGCTCTACAGGCACAGAGTTACCACAGTCACTGCGCACTACAGGCACAGAGTTACCACTGTCACTGCGCTCTACAGGCACAGAGTTACCACAGTCACTGCGCTCTACAGGCAGAGTTACCACAGTCACTGCGCACTACAGGCACAGAGTTACCACAGTCACTGCGCTCTACAGGCACAGAGTTACCACAGTCACTGCGCTCTACAGGCACAGAGTTACCACTGTCACTGCGCTCTACAGGCACAACTCAACATTGTATGACCTCTCACCTGTCTGTACAGTTTAAATAGCCATTAAAGAATGATTAAATGGTTGATAAATCTTTCTGTATCTTCCTGCTAACTCAAACACAAACCATGTTGTTACCAATGTGCAACATGTAAAATATTATGTAATGTAATATTTAACATATTACATAACAAAATATAGCTCCAACAAATATAAGACAAAAAATACATTTTAATGTTTAATAAATTTTGGCTCAAACAAGAAACTGGCTTCAATAATTTCCACAGATCAGTTGTGTTGTGTTGATCTAATTCACAACTCAACATGCTCAAATTGAACAGTGGTATGTAAAATCCTGAACACTGACGGTCAGGAAAACCAGCTGAAATAAAACAATTATGTTAAACTGTAGCATTAAAAGGTATAAGGAGGTTTAAAAGGGGTTTCAGTAGGACTGTGTGTAGAGTAATGTTTGCTAGCTAAACCCCACACATGCTGGAAATTGTAAAGATTTCAACGAATGTGATCACTGTCTGGACTTAAGCGAGCCTACTTGTTAAGGGCCCTGTGGTTTGTGTGGTTATCAAAAGCAGAGGGAAGAGAGATTGTTGGTTGCCAGATTGCTAGCTATAATGCTATCTTACATTACACCTGCGTATGTGCATGTGACCGCTGCATTCACTACTTTAACATGCCTTTTACTTTAATTCAGATGCATACTTTAGGCCTACTTCCTCTAAACCCTTTAGCTGTGACTGCAGATGACTGACCAATATTACCAAATATTTAGGCCTACTACATCTAAATAATTTAAAGGACACTTTGTTTTTAACTAAACATGTTTTTATTTTGTAAAATCAATACATTTTATCCTCCCACCAGACAGGAACGTGGTCCAGATAGTAGCCCACTAACACCCCAAGCAGTTAGTGCGCATGCATTAAGACAGCAGCACTACCTGCAAAACCTAAAGGATGATAATAAATTATTTAAACTTCAAGTTTAGCTACCTTCTGACCAAATAATTTTAATTTATTATAACTGGAGGATGAAGTTTATTTCACAAGTCACCATTTCATTCCATTATGAGTAAAGAGCTAGGTAAGTAACACACACACAATGGAAAATTGAACGGTTTTCATGTTAAATGTACAGAAACAACATAATATTAGCCATCTACCAACATTGGCTTTAGTATGGAAGACACAGGCAACCGTTGGAGTGCATTTGTCGTGCAGCTGGAGCACTTTGCAGCCAGAAGCGATGACTAGCAGCGAGGGAGGTGCATTCATCTAAATGGTGTGGTTAACATTTGTCAGAAGTAGATGGTGGAAACCTCAGAACTACCAGAGCGCATGAAAGACATTATTGTGAAATTGTAAAAAAAGAGAAATCGATGCCAAGGAGAAACTATGATGTCAGTAATTCCCTGCTGGCGGCTTTGCAGTATGTGAAGAATCAGTTATTGTGTGCACTCAATTAATTGTGATGGCAAAGCCTGTGTGTTTTACTCCGTGTTTTACTGAAATTTGATTGGCTGTTGCATTCGCATTTGTATCAGTTTAGCTTGTGAATTGGGTTTATGTCAGATGTGATGCAGGACAGCCACACCACCCTGTACCCTTCTACTGTCACACTGCTGAAGCTAAGCAGCCACACCACCCTGTACCCTTCTACTGTCACACTGCTGAAGCTAAGCAGCCACACCACCCTGTACCCTTCTACTGTCACACTGCTGAAGCTAAGCAGCCACACCACCCTGTACCCTTCTACTGTCACACTGCTGAAGCTAAGCAGCCACACCACCCTGTACCCTTCTACTGTCACACTGCTGAAGCTAAGCAGCCACACCACCCTGTACCCTTCTACTGTCACACTGCTGAAGCTAAGCAGCCACACCACCCTGTACCCTTCTACTGTCACACTGCTGAAGCTAAGCAGCCACACCACCCTGTACCCTTCTACTGTCACACTGCTGAAGCTAAGCAGCCACACCACCCTGTACCCTTCTACTGTCACACTGCTGAAGCTAAGCAGCCACACCACCCTGTACCCTTCTACTGTCACACTGCTGAAGCTAAGCAGCCACACCACCCTGTACCCTTCTACTGTCACACTGCTGAAGCTAAGCAGCCACACCACCCTGTACCCTTCTACTGTCACACTGCTGAAGCTAAGCAGCCACACCACCCTGTACCCTTCTACTGTCACACTGCTGAAGCTAAGCAGCCACACCACCCTGTACCCTTCTACTGTCACACTGCTGAAGCTAAGCAGCCACACCACCCTGTACCCTTCTACTGTCACACTGCTGAAGCTAAGCAGGCATGGGAATTTGGTAGCAATATTCGGATGGGTTATTTGCTGGGAAAACAAAGTTGCTGTGGGCAGAGGTGTTGGTGGGCCAGTAGGGGGCACCCTTCCCCTCTGAACCAAACATAACTCCCATGTCTGAGCACAGAGATGGGGACACCGTGCTGCAGGAGGTACTGTCCTTCAGATGAGATTTTAAATCAAATTCCTTGCTTGCCATGGTAATTAAAGAGGTGAGGCTGTTAACCACGGTGCAGGTGTTGTACATTTCCCGACCAAAGTCTCTGCTCGAAGTCATACTCTCACATACTGTGATTCCCCAGGAGGTCCTCCTCTAAGCAGGAAGGACATCTCAATCTGTAAAAACACCTTTGTTTGGCTGCACATGCAATCTCATCACCAATCCCTGGGCATGAAACATGCTTCTGCATTACTGATTGATCTGGTAACACAAAATATGCTTTTTTGTATGTTCAGGGAAAATAAAAAGAAATGACAATGAAAAGTGTAACAGCATTGGTGATGTCACACAGAAAAACAAAGTGCGCTGTCCACACAGAGGCTTATTCACTCAGCATTTGCTGCTCTCTGTACTGAAGCTAACCCTAACCCTAACCCTAACCTTAACCCCGCAGCAGCTCAAGCACAGCACTCCATCCACACTCACAGAGACCTGCTGCTCTCTGCCCGTACAGACTGTAACCTCACACTCACAGAGACCTGCTGCTCTCTGCCCGTACAGACTGTAACCTCACACTCACAGAGACCTGCTGCTCTCTGCCCGTACAGACTGTAACCTCACACTCACAGAGACCTGCTGCTCTCTGCCCGTACAGACTGTAACCTCACACTCACAGAGACCTGCTGTTCTCTGCCCGTACAGACTGTAACCTCACACTGAGCCCGTACAGACTGTAACCTCACACTCACAGAGACCTGCTGCTCTCTGCCCGTACAGACTGTAACCTCACACTCACAGAGACCTGCTGCTCTCTGCCCGTACAGACTGTAACCTCACACTCACAGAGACCTGCTGTTCTCTGCCCGTACAGACTGTAACCTCACACTCACAGAGACCTGCTGCTCTCTGCCCGTACAGACTGTGATGCTGTGCTTTCTCTGTAAATATTGGTATGCCATAATAAACTGGCACACTGATATCTCCATCTCCACTGCCTCAGCATCCCTGCTCTTTCCTCATAACATGCATTTCATTACATTCCAGTCATTTAGCAGCCACCTGCATCCACAGCAATTTAAAACACCAGTGAATATCAGTGCATCTGCGTGAGCTAAGAGCACTCCCAGACCAGAGGATGCAGGTACAACGTCACTGAAGCACTGAGGAAGTTCAGTGTGCCATCTCACAGACATCTCGCAGTACTGCAGTAGATAACCACAGTGCTATCTGAATTTTAAAGTTATACATGATAAACAAAAAAGTTCCTCTACAATGCTGCTAAAAACACTATGCTGGCAACAAAGAAATAGAGAGAGGTGAATCGTAACTTGATAATGCAGAACACCAGAGTTCAGTCCAGAGCTCATAGAACGCGCTCCTCTCTTATAATGTCAGAGCTCATAGAACGCGCTCCTCTCTTATAATGTCAAATCACATGTGTAAAATGCCTTTGGCAGAAATGGGGGCTGTAGATTGCACAGACATCTTTCCAGAGTCTCTAAGCTTCCTGTTGCCCTGTGGACGGCCTGCCGAGGGGCAGGCTCTTAGTCTGGTTCTGAGGTGTTGCAGGACGTGCTGGTGTTTGTTCTCACCTTAAATTCCATCACAGTTCTGACCCATAAAGGAGTGAACAGGTGAGGTGAGGTAACTGCTTCATCAGCTGATTTGCTTCGATTTAAAAATGTATCACTGAGCAACAACCACCAGCACACCCTGTGACTCTGCAGGACCTGCTATAGCTACATCTCCACTGATCTGCAGAAGACGACTGAGCTCATGGGAGATTGTAAAAAAAAAAAAAAAAACTCCATCCCAAGTACCTGGTTATGTCTAACACAGGTGAACACAAGCATTTAGAGGGACCAGGTGAGCGTACGTTACCTATTGTCACCAGGGCGACGGACACGAGTGCCAGGAACACCAACATGTTGGACTCTTCAGCGGGTCCTGCTGCTGGCCAGAGAGAGATGCACACACCACCAAAACTGACTGTTTCCAACCACGGCACCTCCGACTTTCTGTTTATACCCGGCCACACCCTCTCCTCTGTCTCTCTCTCTCCTCCTCCTGCTCCTTCCATCCTTCTACCCCCCTCCCCCCCCCACACATACACACACACGCGCACACACATTCCTTTCAGAAAGATTAACCCTTCAAAAAACTGACAAAATAACAATAAGCTAGTGAGTGCGGGAGTTGGGCTTTTGAATGTAAATAGCGATGGGGTTTCTGGGTTTAGTTTGGGCTGTAGGACACCGAGCACTGGGAGCTCTGACTGGTGAGGTCACCATGATGGCCCCTCTTTGTTTATCGACTGTCTTGTGGAAGATATTTTTATCTCAGTGAAATTAACCTGGTAAAAAGGTTTGATATCCTGACACAGGGCTGATGGGAGATGGAAGAAATTATTGTTACAGAAACGGTGCAGTACCACAGTTTATCATTGTAACAACAATGTGCTGTAAACATGTAGTGTGTGTGTTTGCATTTTGCATGTACGTAAGGTACAGTAAATGTTTCTGCAGTGTGTGTGCGTGTATGGTACAGTACACATTACTATAATCTAATGTGTGTGTGTGTGTGCATACAGTACAGTAAATGTTTCTGTAGTGTGTGTGTGGGTATGGTACAGTACACATTACTATAATCTAATGTGCGTGTGTGTGTGTGTGTGTGCATACGGTACAGTAAACACTAATGTAATGTGTGTGTGTGTGTGCGCGTGCATACGGTACAGTAAACACTAATGTAATGTGTGTGTGTGTGTGCGTGTGCATACGGTACAGTAAACACTAATGTAATGTGTGTGTGTGTGTGCGCGTGCATACGGTACAGTAAACACTAATGTAATGTGCGTGTGTGTGTGTGTAAGGTACAGTAAACACTAATGTAATGTGTGTGTGTGTGCGCGTGCATACGGTACAGTAAACACTAATGTAATGTGTGTGTGTGTTTGTGTATGGTACAGTAAATGTTACTGTAGTGTGATTTATGTATTATAATGTACAAACTTGGCTGTTGTACAGTTTGATCACCTGCTCCTTCCGCTCACACATTCACCCCATCTCTCTCTCCTCTCTCTGCCCTCACACACATTCACCCCATCTCTCTCTCCTCTCTCTGCCCTCTCACACATTCACCCCATCGCTCTCTCCTCTCTCTGCCCTCACACACATTCACCCCATCTCTCTCTCCTCTCTCTGCCCTCTCACACATTCACCCCATCTCTCTCTCCCCTCTCTCTGGCCTTTTTTCCTGGATGGAGAGTGGGGTGAAACAAAGGGCCCATCTCTTCCTGCTCTCTCCCTCCTTCGCTGTAGATTCCTGTCGTTTGCCGATGTCTCTCCACCGAACAATAGAGGAGGGGGGGCAGGGGGTGACTGGGGTCTCAAAGGCTCCATTCTCTCTCTCTCTCTCCTCTCCTCTTTCTCCAGAGTAGACACAATCCCTCCATTCTGCACCCGTCTCCGGGCTCTCCCACTCCCCCCATTCCAGCAGTGCGCAGACGGGGGGGGGCGGGGGGAAGCGGGCTATAAATAGCAGGGTTGAGATGAGGACAGAGGGGCTGTGGAGACCAGCATGTCTCAGAGCTGACCTCAGGGGACTCTGCGTCATCATTCAAACGCTCATCCAACGCTGTTACAACGCTTCATCAACACGCATCCAAACTCTAACCCAGAGCTTCCAGTGCTTACGCTTGTTCAACACTTCTCCATCACTAATCCAGCGCTCACTGTGCTCTGTTGCCCCGCATTTTCAACACTTGTTCAACACTCAAACATACCTTTCCCTACATTCATACAAACATTTGCTTGATTTTCATCTATTATTTATCAAATTCTCATTAAATGTTCGTCCAACATTTCTGCACATCCTACGCTACACAATCGCTCATCACATAGGATCTGTGGAGCGGAAAACAGAGGACACTTCAAATGGCTTTATTTATTTCAGACCAGATCAATCAAATCCACAATCCAGTCAAAACAGACTTCACCTTACATAATTTTCCCAGAGGTTGTTTCCCAGACATGTTTTATTGATCGTGCTCTTTTCATTTTTAAAACTGGATGGCGTGTGCACCACAGCAGTCAAAAGTCCATTTTGTGGTGAAGCTGAGTGAAAACCTTGGTATTATGTGTAGAGTAAGCTTTGGTATCAGCCTTGTGTAGAGTATAGAGAAGATGTGGATATCTGTTTATAATATGCCATGAATCTGAAACCCAGTGCTTACCACATGTCAATCAAATCAGAAAACACCAAGCACACACTCATGTGTGAGAGCAGGGCAGGCATAGGGACACAGTGTGTGTGTGTGCGTGTGTGTGTGTGTGTGTTTTACATCTATCACCCTGCAGCGATCAGCAGAAACACACAGACAGCTGAACCTGAACCAGGAGGCTGAATCTAAACCCCTGAGATTCAGAAGGCTGAATCTAAACCCCCGAGATTCAGAAGGCTGAGTCTAAACCCCCGAGATTCAGAAGGCTGAATTTAAACCCCCGAGATTCAGAAGGCTGAATCTAAACCCCCGAGATTCAGAAGGCTGAGTCTAAACCCCCGAGATTCAGAAGGCTGAGTCTAAACCCCCGAGGTTCAGAAGGCTGAATCTAAACCCCCGAGATTCAGAAGGCTGAGTCTAAACCCCCGAGATTCAGAAGGCTGAGTCTAAACCCCCGAGGTTCAGAAGGCTGAATCGAAACCCCCGAGATTCAGAAGGCTGAATCTAAACCCCCGAGATTCAGAAGGCTGAATCGAAACCCCCGAGATTCAGAAGGCTGAGTCTAAACCCCCGAGATTCAGAAGGCTGAATCTAAACCCCCGAGATTCAGAAGGCTGAATCTAAACCCCCGAGATTCAGAAGGCTGAGTCTAAACCCCCGAGATTCAGAAGGCTGAATCTAAACCCCCGAGATTCAGAAAGTTGAGTCTAAACTGCATACAGACCCCGAGATTCAGAAGGCTGAATCTAAACTGCACAGAGACCCCGAGATTCAGAAGGCTGAATCTAAACTGCACAGAGACCCCGAGATTCAGAAGGCTGAATCTAAACTGCACAGAGACCCCGAGATTCAGAAAGTTGTGAGGTGTGGTTAACGCGGCAGTTGCTTTACGTGAGCAGTGAGAAACACGGAAAGCATTCCGGGGGTTTGGGATGGGACAATAGCGGGTCCTGTTCCTCCCCACTCTGGCAAAGCAGAGATGTCACACTGAGCACCAAACCAGAGATGGAGGGATGGAGGGAGGAGAAGAGAGGGCGCAGAATGAGAGAATGACAGAACAAATGTATTGTTTGGAGTTGAGAGAGGGTATTGTGTACCAAACTGAGCGCAAGGGAGGCGAAGAGGAGAAAACACACACAGGAGGGGGGGAGAAGGGAGGGTGGTGAAAATTTGTCGATTTTTGGCATTCCTGCTTTGAGTTTCAAACCATTGAAAGAAAACTGCTTCAGCTGATCAGCGCTGAGCATCAGCATGGAAAGGTAAACCCGGACCACACCCAGCACCAGGTAAACCCGGACCACACCCAGCACCAGGTAAACCCGGACCACACCCAGCACCAGGTAAACTGGGATCACACCCAGCACCAGGTACACCCGGACCACACCCAGCACCAGGTAAACCCGGACCACACCCAGCACCAGGTAAACCCGGACCACACCCAGCACCAGGTAAACCCGGACCACACCCAGCACCAGGTAAACCCGGACCACACCCAGCACCAGGTAAACCTGGACCACACCCAGCACCAGGTAAACCCGGACCACACCCAGCACCAGGTAAACCCGGACCACACCCAGCACCAGGTAAACCCGGACCACACCCAGCACCAGGTACACCCGGACCACACCCAGCACCAGGTAAACCCGGACCACACCCAGCATCAGGTAAACCCGGACCACACCCAGCACCAGGTAAACTGGGATCACACCCAGCACCAGGTAAACCCGGACCACACCCAGCACCAGGTAAACCTGGACCACACCCAGCACCAGGTAAACCTGGACTAGGCCTGTCACGATAAGTACTTTTTTTGAACGATAGATTGTCCCAGTAATAATTGCGATAAACGATATGATTGTCATTTTAAGACCATTTTTTGCCACTGATATAATGATAATATAATAGCATAATAAGGGAAGTACACCCTTTCAAAGAGCAATAAATATTCTTAAGAATATTCAGACATTAAAAAATTAAATGAGTTTTTAGGTTAGTTGTATACCGGCTCGTTCACGTTAATGGGCTCTCCTCTCTCAATAGGTTTAAAGCCAAAATGTTCCCACACTGGAGCAGTGGAATGCGGCTTTGAAACCAAGTCATTCTTCCAAACTTTGGGCCTGGAATTATGCAGTCCTCGGGGGAAAAAACACCTCTTAGCCTCGAGTAACGCGTTATCTTCACCTGTCGCTGTCCGCTCTGTGTGTGGAGGAGATGCGCCGATTTATGGCTCAGCGTTGAATCTACGCAGAGCCGACGCTGTAGCCTTCGCCATAGCGAGCATTTGTATGTGTCTGATCTGCGCACAAAAATAAACAAAGTTGGCGGTCGTGTAGACGGTCATGTTTGTATATGTATGCAATTTGTTTAGCTTTTTTCACTTTGATTTTTAAAAAGTTACCGATAAATAGACAATACAAACCTGATAACCCCATTATTGTCACCAAAAATACGTCCGAGATGATTTATGAGGCACCTGCCAGCCACCTGTCAAATGTTAGCACGTTAGCAAGCTAACTGCCCACAATGTAGACAGATTGCTTGCAAAGTTAAACAGCTGCACCGTGCCTACGGCGCAGATTCAACACAGAACCATCGGCCTCCTGCCTCCAGCACAGTGCGGACCAGAGGACCGAAGGAGCACGACTGCTATAAACGATGATATTCATTCTTATGTAAACAGACACGTATTTAAACACAACGGGCAATATCGAGGTCAGTAAAAACGATCGAGATCATGTCCATATATCGTAGAATAAGTCGATAACGTAATTTTCGTGACAGGCCTAACCAGGTAAAAACCAGGTCGGTGAAAGCCTGTAGTCTAGTGGCTAATTTGCATGAGTTTGGGGGTTCAAGCCTCAGTCTACCCACAGCAAGAACATTGCTGTTGAGCAAGGCCCTTAACCTCACATTGCTCCCAGCACCAGGTAAACCCTGACCACACACACTTCTATTAGTATGTGCTGGGCATAGTATG
Source organism: Albula glossodonta (assembly GCA_019788955.1). NCBI lineage: Eukaryota > Metazoa > Chordata > Actinopteri > Albuliformes > Albulidae > Albula > Albula glossodonta. Next base: position 75,982 of record JAFBMS010000410.1, read on the forward strand.
GGTTATCTCTATAGACACAGTGGCCATAGGATTGTTTATTTCTGTAAATACGCAGAGATATCCTGATATCATGTTCACTTAAACCTTCTATAAACCACAAACCACAGTCCTTTAACAGGACAAAGTATTGAAGTCACAGCTGTAGATCTGGAGGAGCAGATTCTGTCATATAATTACAAACATGAAAGAGGAATCTGAGTGATGACCCTGCCCTGCTGTTTCACCGTAAAGAGAGACACTGCAGGCTGCAGGCTGCCAGGACTTATGGGGGTTACACTGTTCACACGGTGACCCATATTCGTGATCACGGGGGTAGTTTGGGTCAGTTTGAAAGAGATTTGCCCTGTGCTGTGAGCTAGGGCAGTTTGGAGAATAAAATGTGCTTAGTGTACCACACATGTCCTTAAATACAGGCCTGGCCCAAGCAGTGCACACATACTCTAGGGAAAAAAACCATATTATAAGCAAGTTTTAAAATACATTTTTTTTTTATTTCAGTCCAAAGCTGACAGAAAATATTTACAAAAGTTTGAATTAGGCTGAACACTGAGGCAGTGCTGCTCTCCATAAGAGCAATGCTGCTGTACTGATTCACAGCTAGTCAACAAACACTACAGAAACAAACTACAACAGGGGAGAAAAGCAGACAAATGGCTCCCAGGAGCCAATCAAGGGACAGGGAGTGTTTGAGGAGCCAATCAGATGCAGGGATCAGTAATAGTCTTCTGGGTTGTGTGTGGAGGCTCCCTGGTTCTGAATCTGCAGCTGCTTCCTGTACAGATCAGCAACCTAAGAAACAGAGACATGGTGAGCTGAGACTGAGAAACAGAGACCAAGAGCAGAGTATGAGAAACACAGACAGACAGAGAGAAGAGTCTGAGACACAGAGATAAAGAGAAGAGTCTGAGAAACAGAGAGGCACAGACAGCAGAGTCTGAGACACAGAGAGGCACAGACAGCAGAGTCTGAGACACAGAGAGGCACAGACAGCAGAGTCTGAGACACAGAGAGGCACAGACAGCAGAGTCTGAGACACAGAGATAAAGAGAAGAGTCTGAGACACAGAGAGGCACAGACAGCAGAGTCTGAGACACAGAGATAAAGAGAAGAGTCTGAGACACAGAGAGGCACAGACAGCAGAGTCTGAGACACAGAGAGGCACAGACAGCAGAGTCTGAGACACAGAGAGGCACAGACAGCAGAGTCTGAGAGAGAGCAGAAGCAAAGAAACAAACGGCATTTAACACAGCACAAATAGAGGTACTGAGCATCTTTTAACACAGTTCAGCTTCATTCCAGCTGAAAGAGAACAGAAGATTGTTTCTGCGCTCTCTCACCTGTGTGCTGCTGGTGGCATCTTCAGCTTTTTTATCGTCTCTGATCCTGAGAAAGCGAGGGAAGCGAAGGGACACACCCTTCTCTGGGTCAACCTGGGAGGGGGGTGTGGTTGAGAGACACAATGAGAGAACAAGATATACACCTCAAAGTTATGATGCTTGATTCATATCAGAAATGCATT
>JAFBMS010000410.1:82500-122500 GCA_019788955.1 Albula glossodonta
GTGTGTGTGTGTTGGTACCTGAGGGATCCTAGCAATGATGTTGGGGTATTTCTTGGTGTGTGTGTGTGTGTGTGTGTGTGTGTGTGTGTGTGTGTGTGTGTGTGTGTGAGAGAGTGTGTGTGTGTTAGTACCTGTGGGACTCTAGCAATGATGTCGGGGTATTTTGTGGTGTTGTCCTCCTGATTGCGGCTGAAGATGTGAACTTCCCCGTTCTCCAGGATATGGATCTGCCAGAGCAGCAGTTATACTACTCAGTACACACAACAGTACACACACACACATTGTTACTGAAAACATAGAGCAGAGAGAGGAACCATGCTCCCTCTAGTGGTTGGAAAAGGAAATGCTTTTCAAAGCTACAGACAAGAGCGGGATGGTTAGAGGGAAGGGGAGAGAGGGAGGAGGGAGATGGAGGAGAGAGGGAGGAGAGGAGAGAGGAAGGGGAGGGGTGGGGGGGCACACCTGAGCTCGCTCTCCATCATATTTGTACTCGCAGGTGAAGGCAGCCTCATCAAAACGCTTCATCACCTCTGATACTCCTTTAGTGGGCTGGGCCAGCATGGGCTTCAGAGGAACACCTGAGAGAGAGGACATTACACACACACTATATACATTATACACACACACACACACACATGCTATACACACACACTATACACACACACATGCTATACACATACACTATACACACACACATGCTATACACACACACACACATGCTATACACACACACTATACACACATGCTATACACACACACACACACACTATATACACTATACACACACACACACACACATGCTATACACACACACTATACACACATGCTATACACACACACTATACACACACACTATATACATTATACACACACACACATGCTATACACACACACACACACATGCTATACACACACACTATACACACACACACACACTATATACATTATACACACACACACATGCTATACACACACACACTATACACACACACACTATACACACACACATGCTATACACATACACTATACACACTACATACACTATACACACACATGCTATACACACACACTATACACACACACACACACACATGCTATACACATACACTATATACATTATACACACACACACATGCTATACACACACACTATACACACTACATACACTATACACACACACATTCTATACACACACACTATATACATTATACACACACACATGCTATACACACACACACACATGCTATACACACACACTATATACATTATACACACACACATACTATACACACACACACACACATGCTATACACATACACTATATACATTATACACACACACACATGCTATACACACACACTATATACATTATACACACACACACATGCTATACACACACACTATATACATTATACACACACACACTATACACACACACATGCTATACACACACACTATACACACTACATACACTATACACACACACATGCTATACACACACACTATATACATTATACACACACACATGCTATACACACACACACACATGCTATACACACACACTATATACATTATACACACACACATGCTATACACACACACACACATGCTATACACATACACTATATACATTATACACACACACACATGCTATACACACACACTATATACATTATACACACACACACATGCTATACACACACACACACACATGCTATACACACACACTATACACACACACACACACTATATACATTATACACACACACACATGCTATACACACACACACTATACACACACACATGCTATACACATACACTATACACACTACATACACTATACACACACACATGCTATACACACACACTATATACATTATACACACACACACATGCTATACACACACACACACACATGCTATACACACACACTATATACATTATACACACACACACATGCTATACACACACACTATACACACACACACACACTATATACATTATACACACACACACATGCCACACACACACACACTATACACACACACATGCTATACACATACACTATACACACTACATACACTATACACACACACATGCTATACACACACACTATATACACTATACACACACACACATGCTATACACACACACACACACATGCTATACACACACACTATATACATTATACACACACACACATGCTATACACACACACACACACATGCTATACACACACACTATACACACACACTATACACACATGCTATACACACACACTATATACATTATACACACACACACATGCTATACACACACACACACACATGCTATACACACACACACACACATGCTATACACACACACACACTATATACACACACACACACTATATAAATTATACACACACACATGCTATACACACACACACTCTACACACACACATGCTATATACACACACACTCTACACACACACACACACACTATATACATTATACACACACACACATGCTATACACACACACACACACACCCTACACACACACACTATACACACACACACACACTATATACATTATACACACACACACACACATGCTATACACACACACACTATATACACACACACACACTATATACATTATACACACACACACATGCTATACACACACACACTATACACACACACATGCTATACACACACACACCATACACACTATACACACACACACACACACTATATACATTATACACACACACACATGCTATACACACACACACACACATGCTATACACACACACTATACACACACACACACACTATATACATTATACACACACACACACACATGCTATACACACACACTATATACACACACACACACTATATACATTATACACACACACACATGCTATACACACACACACTATACACACACACATGCTATACACACACACACTATACACACTATACACACACACATGCTATACACACACACTATATACATTATACACACACACACATGCTATACACACACACTATACACACACACACACACTATATACATTATACACACACACACACATGCTATACACACACACACTATACACACACACATGCTATACACATACACTATACCACACATACACTATACACACACACATGCTATACACACACACTATATACATTATACACACACACACATGCTATACACACACACACACACACTATACACACACACACACACATGCTATACACACACACTATACACACACACACACTATATACATTATACACACACACACATGCTATACACACACACTATACACACATGCTATACACACACACACACACACTATATACATTATACACACACACACACACACATGCTATACACACACACTATACACACACACATGCTATACACATACACTATACACACACACATGCTATACACACACACACACATGCTATACACACACACTATACACACATGCTATACACACACACACACACACTATATACACTATACACACACACACACACTATACACACACACACATGCTATACACACACACTATACACACACGCTATACACACACACTATATACATTATACACACACACACATGCTATACACACACACACTATACACACACACACACACACACTATATACATTATACACACACACACACACACATGCTATACACACACACTATACACACACACTATGCTATACACACACACACACTATACACACACACACACACTATACACACTATACACACACACACACTGTATACACTATACACACACACACACTATACACACTATACACACACACACACTATACACACACACACTATACACACACACACACACACACACACATGCTATACACACACACTATACACACACACACACACTATATACATTATACACACACACACATGCTATACACACACACTATACACACATGCTATACACATACACTATACACACTATACACACACACACTATATACACTATACACACACACACACACACTATACACACACACACACATGCTATACACACACACACACTATACACACTATACACACACACATGCTATACACACACACACATGCTATACACACACACACACTATACACACTATACACACACACATGCTATACACACACACACTATACACACACACACACATGCTATACACACACACACTATACACACACACTATACACACACACACACACACTATACACACACACACTATACACACTATACACACACACATACTACACACACACACACTATACACACACACACATGCTATACACACACACACTATACACACACACACACATGCTATACACACACACTATACACACTATACACACACACATGCTATACACACACACACATGCTATACACACACACACATGCTATACACACACACACACTATACACACTATACACACACACATGCTATACACACACACACTATACACACACACATGCTATACACACACACACTATATACACTATACACACACACATGCTATATACACACACACTATACACACACATGCTATACACACACACTATACACACACACACACACAATATACACTATACACACACACATGCTATACACACACACACTATACACACACACACACTATACACACACACTATACACACTATACACACACACACACACACACTATACACACACACACACACACTATATACACTATACACACACATGCTATACACACACAGGCTATACACACACACACACAATACACACACACACATGCTATACACACACACACTATACACACTATACACACACACACACTATACACACACACATGCTATACACACACACACTATACACACACACACGCTATACACACGCTATACACACACACACTATACACACTACATACACTATACACACACACACACATGCTATACACACACGCACACTATACACACTGTATACACTGTACACACTAATACAAACACAGACTATACACACATTTTATACACTCACATCACACAAACTGTACACATGCTCATGCACTATAAGCACACACTACATGTAGGCATAAACATACAAACACACTCCCTCTGTTTTTATTTTCACACATACCCAAGTTTGAGTTTGCAGGTGAGCTTACCTGGCGTGAGTTTGCAGTGTTTTGGCAGGTCTTTAATTCCCACCTTCAGCAGAACAGGAATGATGACATCATAGTTTGGCATCTCACTAAGAAGCAAAAACAGCAATTACCCAAAGCAAACACCAATTAGCAAACACCAATTACCCACAGCAAACCCACAGCAAACCCTTGGCCCCTCCCAGCCCCTCACCAGTAGGTCTGCTTTAGGATCAGAGTGCTCTCCTCCATCCAGGCCCGTCTGCTCTCCGCACTCCTGCCCAGCCCTGCATCAAGCACCTGGGGAGGGAATGCTGCAGCACACACACACACCATTACAACACACACACAAAATTAAACACACATATTATGAAACACACACCATTAAACGCACACACACACCTTGTCCAGGGGGGGTGAGACACACAGCCTGGCTCAGAGCTGTAAGCACACTCTGCTCAGCCAGCCCAATCCGCAGCTTCCCCGCCAGAGACCTGCAGCAGCCAACGACAAATCAACGACAAATGTCCCACACTCCAAACCAATTCACAACCTATTAACAACCAATGAACTACCAACGTAACTAATATACAACCTGTACAATGATAAACCATCCTTAAACAATCAAAAGACAACCCATATACAATTAATCCCACAAACTCTAAAACATGATCAATACTCAAATCATAATTCACTGATAAACTACCCATAGAACGGGTGTGAGAGCAGGTGTGTGTGGCGATGAGCAGGTGGGGCAGGCAACTCACCTGACGATGTACCTGGCCTCAGAGTGCCTGCAGGCCACAAACAGACCCTTAATGATGTCAATCTTCCTGTTCATGGACTGATGAGCAAGAGAAAGAGGGAAAGGGACATAGAGATAAAATTAACTTGCCTGCCACACCTTTAACATATTTACACTATTAGCGCTGCGGAAATGTGCTGAAAACTGCAGGGGGCGCCGTTCACTACAGAAACGCGTCAACTACCAGGTGATTCACTGGAGTTACAACCACCTAGTGAGTCATCAGCTAGTCACCACACTCACAGCATTCCCCATCATCTTGGCAATGTCTCTCAACTTGCTGAATACGCCCCCTGCCGTCAGATTGGCCGGCGCAAACATCATCCTCTGGTTGCTACGGGAACTTTCAGCCACCAATCCCAGGTCTCCTATCTCCTGTGCTTCAGCCTTGATTTTGTCCAACTGTCGCCCTGGAGGAGAGACAGACACCTTAAATTAGCTGCTGAACAGAGAAAGAATGTCACGAACTGAAAAACAGCACTCTGAAACCAAAAAGAGAAAGAGAGAGAGAGAAAGAGAGAGGGAAGAAGGGAGAACGCACACATTACCCGATCTTGTAACGCTATGTCCATGTGCATGACAGCATGAACGAATGAGACACGAGTTTGCGTAGTACACTAACCTGTTGCCTGGGCAACAGCCTTCATCAATACGGTCTCTCCCACTCCAAGCTCCACCCCCAGGTAGGCGGGGCCCAGTTGGTTCAGACAGAGGTACACACAGCATAGCAGGTCATCTGCCAACAAGGAGGGGACAAGTAGTCCTCAACAGGCTACAAACAGGATACTCCCTCACACTCATTATTGGTGTGTGTGTGTGTGTGTGTGTGTGTTAAAATTAGTGGATCCATAAAATATTTCAGCTTGCTTATGGTGCAATGATAGAAATCTCAATTGACGATGTTTAACTGATGTGACAGTGGTTTGACCCCTGACCCAGTGATGCGGTCAGACTAACCCATTTCCGGTGGGGTTTTGGGAGTCAACGTGGCTGCTGCTGTTAGACACTGCTGCTGTTTGGACGCCGTTTTCCTATCCACCGTTCATAAGTTACTGTGCATCTACCATTTATTCTGAAGTTGGGTTTCACGCTTGTATCACTACAGTTGTCAATTAAGCAAAGCATTGGCCCAACAAACGCTGCCGAAAGTCTGTGGACCTTTCAGAAAAACCAACTAAATGAGCGTTAACGCAAGACAGTCAGCGAATCCCAATCCAGCTTCGCAAATCCAGCGCAGTGCCCCTGTAGACAACACTGCCATACTTGGTAAAATTCTTCTAGGCTTGCAATATCTCTGCCCAGGGAGGCCATGACACTACTCACACACGCACACAAGTACAGGTAATCTGCAAACAGAGAGTCAGTACCCACTGCACAATACACACTATATGTACAGAAATGCACACCATCACTACACCATAAACTACACTCACCTGGTGAGAGGACCACCACAGATCGCAAAAAGTTTGACAGGGTCTCAATGTTCTTCAGTCTGGAGGAAACAAACAGACACGACTTAAACAACCAAAACACCAACAGCACCTCACAATGACAACCCTAATCTTGCATCACCAATGCTAACCCCAATCACAGTCCATAAAATGCTAACAGTGCTAATAACTTTGCTATAACACTAAACACACACCTGCATCTATAACACTAAGCACACATCCACACGGCTACGCTAACCACAAACCAGCACTGCTATGCTAACCACTCATCCCTGATGCTAAAGCTTCCCACACACTGCCCCCTGCAGGAAGGTGAGAGGATCATACCGGCCCATCTCCTCCTCAATCTTCTCCAGAGTGCGAGCTACAGCCAGGTACGGTACCCTGGGAGGGAGAGAGAGGGAGAGAGGGAGAGAGAGAGACACTGCTTTAAACACACACAGGAACACTACTACAAGCACACGCACACACTACCACAAACACACACAGGCACGCGCACACACACACAGGAGTACTACCACACACAGGCACACATGAACAGTACGACAAACACACACACACACACACACACACACACACACACACACACAAATACTACAAACACATGCGCGCACACACAAAAACACTATTTCAAATATGCGCACACGCGCACACACACACGCGCACACTCTCACACACACTCCTGCAAACACACATAATTGCACATGCAATCCTTCCTGATATACACAAAGAGCTATCACTCAAACAGGGTGGGGGGGGGGCCGACCTTTGACCCCGACTCCAGCAGGCATGGTCCAAGGGGTGGTAGTTTGAGCGGGAGGGATCATAGTCCACAGGGCTGACTGACCCCCCACTAAGAGAGAGAGTGAGAGAGAAAGAGAGAGCGATGTGTGCACAACATTCATTATTAAAATCTGTGTGCTCATTAAAGATTCAACACAACGAGCAACACCCAGGGCTGTCTTCACTAACCCTAACCACCCGACCCTAACCACCCAACCCTATCCATAACCACCCAACCCTATCCACTCAACCTTAACCCTAACCACCCAACCCTATCCACTCAATCCTAACCACCCAACCCTATTCACTCAACCCTAACCCCCCAACCCTATCCACTCAACCCTAACCACTCAACCCTAACCACCCAACCCTATCCACTCAACCCTTACCCCCCAACCTTATCCACTCAACCCTAACCACTCAACCCTATCCACTCAACCCTAACCACCCAACCCTATCCACTCAACCCTTACCACCCAACCCTATCCACTCAACCCTACCACCAACCCTAACCACCCAACCTATCCACCAACCCTATCCACTCAACCCTAACCACCCAACCCTATCCACTCAACCCTAACCCCCCAACCCTAACCACTCAACCCTATCCACCCAACCCTATCCATAACCACCCAACCCTATCCACTCAACCCTTACCCCCAACCCTATCCACTCAACCCTATCCACTCAACCCTAACCACCCAACCCTATTCACTCAACCCTATTCACTCAACCTTACCACCCAACCCTAACCTTAACCACCCAACCCTATCCACTCAACCCTTATGACCCAACCCTAACCCTAACCACCCAACCCTATCCACTCAACCCTAACCACCCAACCCTAACCCTAACCACCCAACCCTAACCACTCAACCCTAACCCCCAACCATAACCCTAACCACCCAACCCTATCCACCCAACCCTAACCCTACTGCACTACTGGTACACAAGGCAAGCACATGGTACACTAAGACAGAAGGGGAAGGAGGTGCCCATGAGGCTTTTAGTTTCTGCAGCATACCAGTTCCATACTTTCATCAGACTGCAAAATCCAGGGAGAAAAAAAAAAAAAAAAAAAAAAAAAAAAAAAAAACACGTGCACACATGTCCAACCTGCTGGCCTTAATGTCCTCCTTCTGCTCCTCCTTCACTCTCACTCCATCCCCCTTCTCCTCCTCTGCTTTCACCAGCTTCACTGCCACTTTCCTGGGGGCTGCAGGAGAGAGAGATGGATAGAAGTAAACAGAGAGGGACAGAGAGAGGGGGATGAGGACAGAAAGAGAGGGACAGAGAGAGGGGGATGAGGACAGAAAGAGAGGGACAGAGAGAGGGGGATGAGGAGGAAGATGGTCTTACCAAAGAAGTTGCTAATGGGTCCCTTCTTGGCAGAATCGGTGTGGGTGCTCCGCTCCTCATTCCTGCTCCGCTCCTCATCCCTGCTCCGCTCCTCCACCTTTCCTCCAACAGACCCCAGACATCCTACATCCTCTTCCTCCTTCACGTCTTGCTCGTTCCCTTCATCCATTGAGAGAAGAAACTGAGTACAGAGTAAAACCGAGCGACAGAGTGCAGTTTTCTCTGGCACGGCCCCTCTCCTTCCTCTCACCTGTCAGAACGTCCGTGCTCTCCTTCTTGGCCCTCTTCCTTTCCTGGACCTCCTCATCTACCTCGTCCTCCTGAGAATTTGTGCTGTCCAGCTTCCTCTTTGGAAACTGCTTCCTGGCTAAAAAGGGAGAGAAAAAGTATAGGAATATAAGGGAAGACCAAATGTTAAAGTTAGGGAGCTGGGCTTGTAGCTCAGAGGTTACAGTGTAGTATAATGGTTAGGTAGCTGGGCTGGTTGCTCAGAGGTTACAGTGTAGTATAATGGTTAGGGAGCTGGGCTTGTAGCTCAGAGGTTACACTGTAGTGCAATGGTTAGGGAGCTGGGCTTGTAGCTCAGAGGTTACAGTGTAGTATAATGGTTAGGGAGCTGGGCTTGTAGCTCAGAGGTTACAGTGTAGTATAATGGTTAGGGAGCTGGGCTTGTAGCTCAGAGGTTACAGTGTAGTATAATGGTTAGGGAGCTGGGCTTGTAGCTCAGAGGTTACAGTGTAGTATAATGGTTAGGGAGCTGGGCTTGTTGCTCAGAGGTTACACTGTAGTGCAATGGTTAGGGAGCTGGGCTTGTAGCTCAGAGGTTACAGTGTAGTATAATGGTTAGGGAGCTGGGCTTGTAGCTCAGAGGTTACAGTGTAGTGTAATGGTGAGGGAGCTGGGCTTGTAGCTCAGAGGTTACAGTGTAGTGTAATGGTTAGGGAGCTGGGCTTGTAGCTCAGAGGTTACAGTGTAGTATAATGGTTAGGGAGCTGGGCTTGTAGCTCAAAGGTTACAGTGTAGTATAATGGTTAGGGAGCTGGGCTTGTAGCTCAGAGGTTACAGTGTAGTGTAATGGTTAGGGAGCTGGGCTTGTAGCTCAGAGGTTACAGTGTAGTGTAATGGTTAGGGAGCTGGGCTTGTAGCTCAGAGGTTACAGTGTAGTGTAATGGTTAGGGTGCTGGGCTTGTAGCTCAGAGGTTACAGTGTAGTGTAATGGTTAGGGAGCTGGGCTTGTTGCTCAGAGGTTACAGTGTAGTATAATGGTTAGGGAGCTGGGCTTGTAGCTCAGAGGTTACAGTGTAGTGTAATGGTTAGGGAGCTGGGCTTGTAGCTCAGAGGTTACAGTGTAGTGTAATGGTTAGGGAGCTGGGCTTGTAGCTCAGAGGTTACAGTGTAGTGTAATGGTTAGGGAGCTGGGCTTGTAGCTCAGAGGTTACAGTGTAGTGTAATGGTTAGGGAGCTGGGCTTGTAGCTCAGAGGTTACAGTGTAGTGTAATGGTTAGGGAGCTGGGCTAGTAGCTCAGAGGTTACAGTCTAGTGTAATGATTTGTCTGATTGCTAAGGGACTAACCGGTCTTGCGTTTGGGAATTCCAGTGGGCGAGACAGAGGATGGGGTAGCAGGAGTAACTGGAGTTGCTGGGGTAACTGGGGTCGCTGGGGTTACCATTGTTACAGCACAAGCTGGAGACACTGGAGTGGAGGGAGAGGTTGGGAAAGAGGTCTTCACTACTGCCTCCTGCAGGAGACAGAGAGAGCTGCAGTTGAACAGACATTCAACTGAACCACCATGAACCTGCTTCATTTCTACTAATATGTTCCTCATAACCTGCACCATTATCACTAATTTACTGCTTATAACCAGCACCATTTCTGTGGAGGGACCGCTGTCTGGGCGATGAATTTCCAGATCACAGACACTCTGAGTATCCATGTACAATTTACACACAGACTGCATGAATCAGAGGGGCCAAGCTGGAAATATGGGGGCTAACAGCAGGGGTTTTGGGGGCTGCGATGGGCCCTGGTGACAGCAGCAGCTGCTACTCTCTGGCTTACCTTCTCCTCAGGGGGCGGGGCTACCTCCTCCTTCTCTACAAATTCTTCTTCATCACTGTCTAGGATTGGTCGACAGCGCTTGCTAGCTTTCTTCACTGGCGAATCAGATTCTGGAAATCCATTTTTTGGTTTGAGTGGAGATTTGACTGGTCTACAAGAGAAAAGAAAAATGGTGTCTGAAGAGAGAATCACAGGTGTCCGGCCTCAGCAAAAGAGACGTCATATCTCATATGTGAAGGACTGCGTCCGCTGCCAGCGCAGTCTCTGGCTGTGTCTCACAGCACAGACCACAGAGCCTGCGCTCACTCACTCTGTTCTCTCTTCCACTGAGCTGCTTTTGTCCTCCTCTTTCTGCTTTCCCTTCATGGGCTGAAAGAAAGACCTGAAACAGAGAAGAGTAGTGAGCAGTCAGAGCTGTACTGCAGAGTTACGAGGGAGCAGGTGAACAGGTACACACTGAAGAGGCAGAGTTACGAGGGAGCAGGTGAACAGGTACACACTGAAGAGGCAGAGTTACGAGGGAGCAGGTGAACAGGTACACACTGAAGAGGCAGAGTTACGAGGGAGCAGGTGAACAGGTACACACTGAAGAGACAGAGTTACGAGGGAGCAGGTGAACAGGTACACACTGAAGAGACAGAGTTACGAGGGAGCAGGTGAACAGGTACACACTGAAGAGACAGAGTTACGAGGGAGCAGGTGAACAGGTACACACTGAAGAGGCAGAGTTACGAGGGAGCAGGTGAACAGGTACACACTGAAGAGACAGAGTTACGAGGGAGCAGGTGAACAGGTACACACTGAAGAGACAGAGTTACGAGGGAGCAGGTGAACAGGTACACACTGAAGAGACAGAGTTACGAGGGAGCAGGTGAACAGGTACACACTGAAGAGACAGAGTTACGAGGGAGCAGGTGAACAGGTACACACTGAAGAGACAGAGTTACGAGGGAGCAGGTGAACAGGTACACACTGAAGAGGTGTAGAACAGCCATAAGCAGAAACACCAGAGTTGTACTATCTAGTCATTGAACTCAAACTCTTACAGGATCTTTCAAGGACAAAACACTACAGTACCCATCTTGCAATACCATTCTGTGTTTGTGTGCAGTGTGTTAGCATGCTTCTGTTCTGTGTGTGAGATCAGTGTGTTAGCATGCTTCTGTTCTGTGTGTGAGATCAGTGTGTTAGCATGCTTCTGTTCTGTGTGTGAGATCAGTGTGTTAGCATGCTTCTGTTCTGTGTGCGAGATCAGTGTGTTAGCATGCTTCTGTTCTGTGTGCGAGATCAGTGTGTTAGCATGCTTCTGTTCTGTGTGCGAGATCAGTGTGTTAGCATGCTTCTGTTCTGTGTGTGAGATCAGTGTGTTAGCATGCTTCTGTTCTGTGTGCGAGATCAGTGTGTTAGCATGCTTCTGTTCTGTGTTTGTGTGCTAGCATGCCTCTGTTCTACATACTTGTATGGGAATATGGCCACTTTTGACACCAACTCTAATGAATACAGCACAGATCGCCTGAGGGGTTGGCTTGTCGTTTTTCAAACTGACCAAAGCCAAAGCACACGTTTCATGACAATGACTTCGCTTCTCCGATGCCCTTTACGTCTGACGACTATCATCACCCTTATCAACACATTTCTTAAATGTTTTACCAACTTCGCGCATTTTTATACAGACTTCTGCAAAACTACAGACATCGAGACCGAAGTGAGCGCGGAAACACACTTTGACATGCAAGAAGCCCCAACTGTCTCCAGAAACAGAGGTTCGAGCAAGAAAATGAAAGTTCCCTGGGACAGTGGGCTTTCAAGCAAAGATATACTTATCAAGCAAGCTGACGGGAATTTACTTATGTACACTCAAAGCTGGAAGTCTACGCCGGGCGCAAACCGACCACTGTGCTAGCGCCATTAGAGAACTTTCACTGACTACGTGCTGGCATCAGTCTGGGAAAGCAATGATCCGATGATTCATGCAACAAGGCTGTTTCAGTGCTCGTGTGATATATAACACAATTCTGGTTTAACTGGAGAGAGCTGGGTGCAGGCTTTTCCTTGCTAGCTTTTCCTTGTTCATTGCAAAACTAGCTACCTAGCTTTGCAATGAAGACAAGAGACCTAAGACATTCACACGATATTCACATTTTAATACAGCAGTCTTATACTGTGTCAGAATTATGGGGGAAGGCAAGTGTTTTACTTACGCAATGCTTCGCTGCATGATCGCGCTTTGTCCCGCTTTTTTACAAATTCTTATGCACAACAAATGGCTACTACGTTTGAACACTGCGCTTTCCTGGCTATCACCCGCGCTTCCTACTGAAAAAGAAGCGCCAAAATGACGTCAAACCGCCCTCGCCTGCGAGAAAATATACTGCCGCCCCCTCACGAATGGGAGTGTAGCTGGGATCGCGCATAGCGAGTGTTGAAAGCAATACACATACACACATTCTGGAAAGTTTGCTTTATTATTTGACATGTATTGTTTTTTGCATTTTTGCTGCAGCTAAAGAAGCAATCTTCAGAGGTTGTATTGTTCATGAGCTGCAGTGCTGCCCTGCACACAGTAAAGTACACATCTATCCTGCTGTGCGATTCACATTTAAAGACCATTCTGTAACCTTCTGGACCCAAGTTTAATACTAATGAAAGCACCATAAAAATAAATACAATTTCACTCAAATTTCTAAATCTAGATGTAAATATACAGTATATATTGTTCTATATATTGTATGTATCTATGCGTATACATAGGCAAACACAGCTTTCATAATTTACTCATCTGCTGTTTTTATTTTTCAGATGACTTCATCATTATCCTGATCATTGCTACAATTTTATCATTTTAAAATATCAATTTGTCATAGGTCTATCTTCGGTTTTTTCTCCTAATTTATTCTTTTCCCCTCTCCCCTCCTCTCCTCCCCCTTTTCCGCAGCCATGTGAGGGGTGGGGTGGTAGATGCTGAAGCTCCGCCCCATGTTGACTGGCCAGCCACTCAGAGCTGGGGGGAAGTGCAGGGAGGCATTGACTGATGTCAGTCTCGAAAGATCTGATTGGCTGGGTCCCATAGGAGGCGGAACAGAGAGGTAGGGCAGATGGCCCTGCAGAGCATGGGTCTGGGGGAAGGGGAGGGGCTTAGGGTCACAGTACGGCAGCAAGAGAGAATGCGAAATGGACTGTGCAGCTGTAAATCAAGAGAAAAGTGATATAGCAGAGTAATTAAAAGTTATGCAGTTGAGTCAGTTCAATGCTGACACAATAACAGTCCAGTAACCAAGGAGATGACAATGAAACAGCAAGACTATGACATCAGCACGGAGACACAAAGCTGACATAATAACACCACAGTAGCCATGGAGATGATTATGACATGGAATGAGAGTACTGTATCAGTACCACCACTTTTACTGTGCTACAAGTCCTGGCATTGCTAGTACTGACAGCCAGGACTGACAGCTGACCAGGGATCTCTGAGTCAGTGGGTGGCAGGTTCTTACCTCTGTCCAGCACTGGTCCCCTCCCTGACCCACAGACTGGCCCCCCTACCTCAGACGGGACGAGCTGGAGGTGCAGCAGAGGGGTTATTCAGTTAAACCTATTTGTGAAAGTGTGATCATCTCCACATATGTGTGCCATGAAACCTATGTGTGAAAGTGTGATCATCTCCACATGTGTGCCATGAAACCTATGTGTGAAAGTGTGATCATCTCCACATATGTGTGCCATGAAACCTATGTGTGAAAGTGTGATCATCTCCACATATGTGTGCCATGAAACCTATGTGTGAAAGTGTGATCATCTCCACATATGTGTGCCATGAAACCTATGTGTGAAAGTGTGATCATCTCCACATATGTGTGCCGTGAAACCTATTTGTGAAAGTGTGATCATCTCCACATATGTGTGCCATGAAACCTATGTGTGAAAGTGTGATCATCTCCACATGTGTGCCATGAAACCTATGTGTGAAAGTGTGATCATCTCCACATATGTGTGCCATGAAACCTATGTGTGAAAGTGTGATCATCTCCACATATGTGTGCCATGAAACCTATGTGTGAAAGTGTGATCATCTCCACATATGTGTGCCATGAAACCTATGTGTGAAAGTGTGATCATCTCCACATATGTGTGCCGTGAAACCTATTTGTGAAAGTGTGATCATCTCCACATATGTGTGCCATGAAACCTATGTGTGAAAGTGTGATCATCTCCACATGTGTGCCATGAAACCTATGTGTGAAAGTGTGATCATCTCCACATATGTGTGCCATGAAACCTATGTGTGAAAGTGTGATCATCTCCACATATGTGTGCCATGAAACCTATGTGTGAGCTGAGCTGAGAGGTGGTGTGTGTGCCTCTCTTACACACTGAACTGAGAGGTGGTGTGTGTGCCTCTCTTACACACTGAACTGAGAGGTGGTGTGTGTGACTCTCTTACACACTGAGCTGAGAGGTGGTGTGTGTGCCTCTCTTACACACTGAGCTGAGAGGTGGTGTGTGTGCCTCTCTAACACACTGAACTGAGAGATGGTGTGTGTGTCTCTTACACACTAAGCTGAGAGGTGGTGTGTGTGCCTCTCTTACACACTGAACTGAGAGGTGGTGTGTGTGCCTCTCTTACACACTGAGCTGAGAGGTGGTGTGTGTGCCTCTCTTACACACTGAGCTGAGAGGTGGTGTGTGTGACTCTCTTACACACTGAACTGAGAGGTGGTGTGTGTGCCTCTCTTACACACTGAACTGAGAGGTGGTGTGTGTGTCTCTTACACACTGAGATGAGAGGTGGTGTGTGTGACTTTCTTACAAACTGACCTGAGATGTGGCATGTGTGCTTCTCTTACACACTGAACTGAGAGGTGGTGTGTGTGACTTTCTTACACACTGAGTTGAGAGGTGGTGTGTGTGACTCTCTTACACACTGAGCTGAGAGGTGGTGTGTGTGCCTCTCTTACACACTGAACTGAGAGGTGGTGTGTGTGACTCTCTTACACACTGAGCTGAGAGGTGGTGTGTGTGCCTCTCTTACACACTGAGCTGAGAGGTGGTGTGTGTGACTCTCTTACACACTGAGCTGAGAGGTGGTGTGTGTGACTCTCTTACACACTGAGCTGAGAGGTGGTGTGTGTGACTCTCTTACACACTGAACTGAGAGGTGGTGTGTGTGTCTCTTACACACTGAGCTGAGATGTGGCATGTGTGCCTCTCTTACACACTGGGCTGAGAGGTGGTGTGTGTGACTCTCTTACACACTGAGCTGAGAGGTGGTGTGTGTGACTCTCTTACACACTGAGCTGAGAGGTGGTGTGTGTGACTCTCTTACACACTGAGCTGAGAGGTGGTGTGTGTGTCTCTTACACACTGAGCTGAGAGGTGGCATGTGTGCCTCTCTTACACACTGGGCTGAGAGGTGGTGTGTGTGACTCTCTTACACACTTAGCTGAGAGGTGGTGTGTGTGACTCTCTTACACACTGAGCTGAGAGGTGGTGTGTGTGACTCTCTTACACACTGGGCTGAGAGGTGGTGTGTGTGCCTCTCTTACACACTGAGCTGAGAGGTGGTGTGTGTGCCTCTCTTACACACTGAGCTGAGAGGTGGTGTGTGTGTCTCTTACACACTGAGATGAGAGGTAGTGTGTGTGCCTCTCTTACACACTGGGCTGAGAGGTGGTGTGTGTGACTCTCTTACACACTTAGCTGAGAGGTGGTGTGTGTGACTCTCTTACACACTGAGCTGAGAGGTGGTGTGTGTGACTCTCTTACACACTGAGCTGAGAGGTGGTGTGTGTCTCTTACACACTGAGCTGAGAGGTGGTGTGTGTGACTTTCTTACACACTGAGCTGAGATGTGGCATGTGTGCCTCTCTTACACACTGAGCTGAGAGGTGGTGTGTGTGACTCTCTTACACACTGAGTTGAGAGGTGGTGTGTGTGCCTCTCTTACACACTGAGCTGAGAGGTGGTGTGTGTGCCTCTCTTACACACTGAGCTGAGAGGTGGTGTGTGTGTCTCTTACACACTGAACTGAGAGGTGGTGTGTGTGACTTTCTTACACACTGAACTGAGAGGTGGTGTGTGTGCCTCTCTTACACACTGAGCTGAGAGGTGGTGTGTGTGACTCTCTTACACACTGAGCTGAGAGGTGGTGTGTGTGACTCTCTTACACACTGAGCTGAGAGGTGGTGTGTGTGCCTCTCTTACACACTGAGCTGAGAGGTGGTGTGTGTGACTCTCTTACACACTGAGCTGAGAGGTGGTGTGTGTGACTCTCTTACACACTGAGCTGAGAGGTGGTGTGTGTGACTCTCTTACACACTGAACTGAGAGGTGGTGTGTGTGTCTCTTACACACTGAGCTGAGATGTGGCATGTGTGCCTCTCTTACACACTGGGCTGAGAGGTGGTGTGTGTGACTCTCTTACACACTGAGCTGAGAGGTGGTGTGTGTGACTCTCTTACACACTGAGCTGAGAGGTGGTGTGTGTGTCTCTTACACACTGGGATGGGAGGTGGTGTGTGTGACTCTCTTACACACTGGGCTGAGAGGTGGTGTGTGTGCCTCTCTTACACACTGAGCTGAGAGGTGGTGTGTGTGCCTCTCTTACACACTGAGCTGAGAGGTGGTGTGTGTGTCTCTTACACACTGAGATGAGAGGTAGTGTGTGTGCCTCTCTTACACACTGGGCTGAGAGGTGGTGTGTGTGACTCTCTTACACACTTAGCTGAGAGGTGGTGTGTGTGACTCTCTTACACACTTAGCTGAGAGGTGGTGTGTGTGACTCTCTTACACACTGAGCTGAGAGGTGGTGTGTGTGCCTCTCTTACACACTGAACTGAGAGGTGGTGTGTGTGCCTCTCTTACACACTGAGCTGAGAGGTGGTGTGTGTGTCTCTTACACACTGAGATGAGAGGTAGTGTGTGTGCCTCTCTTACACACTGGGCTGAGAGGTGGTGTGTGTGACTCTCTTACACACTTAGCTGAGAGGTGGTGTGTGTGACTCTCTTACACACTTAGCTGAGAGGTGGTGTGTGTGACTCTCTTACACACTGAGCTGAGAGGTGGTGTGTGTGACTCTCTTACACACTGAGCTGAGAGGTGGTGTGTGTGCCTCTCTTACACACTGAGCTGAGAGGTGGTGTGTGTGTCTCTTACACACTGAGATGAGAGGTGGTGTGTGTGACTTTCTTACACACTGAGCTGAGATGTGGCGTGTGTGCCTCTCTTACACACTGAACTGAGAGGTGGTGTGTGTGACTCTCTTACACACTGAGCTGAGAGGTGGTGTGTGTGCCTCTCTTACACACTGAGCTGAGAGGTGGTGTGTGTGACTCTCTTACACACTGAGCTGAGAGGTGGTGTGTGTGCCTCTCTTACACACTTAGCTGAGAGGTGGTGTGTGTGCCTCTCTTACACACTGAGCTGAGAGGTGGTGTGTGTGACTTTCTTACACACTGAACTGAGAGGTGGTGTGTGTGACTCTCTTACACACTGAGCTGAGAGGTGGTGTGTGTGCCTCTCTTACACACTGGGCTGAGAGGTGGTGTGTGTGACTTTCTTACACACTGACCTGAGACGGCATGTGTACGCTGGGGAACGTTGGATAGTTCACCAGGATCAGCTTGTTGAAGTTGAATTTGTACGTAAACCTCTTTCCCTTGGTCTTATGCAGGATTCTCTTGTTGTAGTAATACCTGTGTGATTAAGGTAATAGGATGGGGGTACATTACATTGTGCGTATGTGAATGTGCATGTGCGTGTGTGTGAGTGTGTGTGTGTGTGGTGTGTGTGTGTGAGTGTGTGAGTGTGTGTGTGTGTGGTGTGTGTGTGTGAGTGTGTGTGGTGTGTGTGAGTGTGTCTGTGTGTGTGTGAGTGTGTGTATTAGTGTGTGTGTGTGTATGTGTGTGTATTAGTGTAAGTGTGTGTGTGTCTGTGTCTCTCTGTGTAATGTCACTTACCTTAGTGCTCTGCTGAGTTTGTCGTAATTCATGTGGGGTTTGCCCTTCCGTTCCCCCCACAATCGTGCCAGTCTCTCAGGGTCCCGGATCACAAACTCGCCCCACTCCCCGCCCCAGCCGATGGCCCCGCCTTCACCCCGTCCCAGCAGCTCCAGGAGGAAGTGCCACAACTGCACCTGCCGCGAGCCAGGTGACCAGGCCGGCTTGTACGCCCAGTCAGGGAACAGCACTGCTGCAGAGAGACATAGTGTACTCTAGCTCTGACACTAAGAGGGAGTGCACACTAGCTAAGACACTAAGATAGAGGGTATACTCTAACACTAAGGGGGAGTTTATACTACCTATAGTGCTGTTGGAACTGACCTCTGGTCCAGTAAGAGGACGAGACTGATCCCATCACAGAGTTACATGTACACTGCATCTGTCGAGAAAAATCACCACCATCACCTTCATCATCACCTTCATCAACATATTAGTGAGGTAGGGACCCTGTGCTGAGTGTGATAGAGAGGTAGGGACCCTGTGCTGAGTGTGTTAGAGGGGTAGGGACGCTGTGCTGAGTGTGATAGAGAGGTAGGGACCCTGTGCTGAGTGTGATAGAGAGGTAGGGACCCTGTGCTGAGTGTGATAGAGAGGTAGGGACCCTGTGCTGAGTGTGATAGAGAGGTAGGGACCCTGTGCTGAGTGTGATAGAGAGGTAGGGACCCTGTGCTGAGTGTGATAGAGAGGTAGGGACCCTGTGCTGAGTGTGATAGAGAGGTAGGGACCCTGTGCTGAGTGTGATAGAGAGGTAGGGACCCTGTGCTGAGTGTGATAGAGAGGTAGGGACCCTGTGCTGAGTGTGATAGAGAGGTAGGGACGCTGTGCTGAGTGTGATAGAGAGGTAGGGACCCTGTGCTGAGTGTGATAGAGAGGTAGGGACCCTGTGCTGGGTGTGATAGAGAGGTAGGGACCCTGTGCTGAGTGTGTTAGAGAGGTAGGGACGCTGTGCTGAGTGTGATAGAGAGGTAGGGACCCTGTGCTGAGTGTGATAGAGAGGTAGGGACGCTGTGCTGAGTGTGATAGAGAGGTAGGGACCCTGTGCTGGGTGTGATAGAGAGGTAGGGACCCTGTGCTGAGTGTGATAGAGAGGTAGGGACCCTGTGCTGAGTGTGATAGAGAGGTAGGGACCCTGTGCTGAGTGTGATAGAGAGGTAGGGACCCTGTGCTGAGTGTGATAGAGAGGTAGGGACCCTGTGCTGGGTGTGATAGAGAGGTAGGGACCCTGTGCTGGGTGTGATAGAGAGGTAGGGACCCTGTGCTACAGGGGCAGGGTGTGTTAGGTGTTATGGAAGGTTTGGCATGAGGAATCTGAGTAGCTGCGTTCTGATTGGTGAAACTCTGTCCTTCTCGGGCCATTCACACCTGTGTTCCTTAACACCTGGCAATAAACCAGGATCATTAAACCTGACAGTAATTTCCTGAAGTTGGGAAATCTGATGGGACAAAAACAAAGAACATCTGTGGTGCTCCTTCCTCTGGTAAGGTCTGACCACAGTCCCAAGACCCTCAGCTATAATGACCCAAAAAGCTGCCTGCAATCAGACATGAACACAGGCCCCGCTAATTTACAACATGGGATGGGTTGCAGAATCAGTTTTCTTTTGTTTGCTGTTCAATATAATTTTTTCACTTATTAATAAAATCAATATGGTGGTACTATTAAATTTCATAACTGTGATTCTCCACGTAAAATAAGATTCACTGGTGACCATGTAGGCAAGTGAAGTCCATGTGGGCTAACTGTGCATCCCGTGACACCACAGCAAAAGGCGGATAAAAATGACGTTGGAGAACGAGTAACAAAGAAACGGTCATTTACGAACGTTTCCACAAAATACCACTGTTCAATAAAAACCGCGTAAATACAACATGTGAACTTCAGTTATTTTGTTTTGTTCTATGTGTTTTTTCAATATCCATGATGGTATTTAAATAATGTTACTTTTAGGGTATCATACGATAAAATGCATTTAAAATGAATTTAATCAGTTATAACCATGATTAAAAATAGCTACACACCAAGATTATTTTTAAATACAGTAAGAACACTACATGGAAGCTCGCCAACAGCCCAAATCTTAGTGTTTACACCAAAAGAGAGAAATCCAAGTAGGTGAGTATCGGAATCCCCAAATCTCAAACTCACCTAAATATGCGTCATACACGAAGTATGAAAATTAACCATCAACAACACCAAAAGAGAAAAATCCAAGTAGGTGAGTATCGGAATTCCCAAATCTCAAACTCACCTAAATATGCGTCATACACGAAGTATGAAAATCAAACATCAACAATACAGAAATCAGCTTTCTCCGCCGGCTGCCAGATTTATTTCATTCATTTGATAACTAAAGAACGTCAATAGATCTTCAATGTATTTGTATATTAATACTCACATGTACATTTACATAAATGAGCTATTATAATGGAGAATATACTTTTGTTAACTCAAAGCAACTTGAGCAGGGAAAAGTACAGATGCTCTCCAGCATGGCTCATGACCTTACAATATTCTTACACAAAATGAACTAATAATATTACAATTATTACGATTACTACTTCCACTTCCACTACTACTACTACTACTAATAATAATAATAATAATAATAATTTAAATGAGTTAGTTTATTTACTATAAATATTTCTGGAAAATTATAAAAAAAAAATAATCCAGATAATACAAAATTGAACCTACATGTTCCATGACGTTTGGAGTTCTAACACTATTTAAATTAAATGTCCTCTTTTTCAGTCTCACGGAAAGTTAGCTGTCTGTTTTTCTGCACAGGACAGTTATCAAAACACAATACTGCAGACATGGGTCGAGGAATTTCTTTTCTCAGTTTTTTCATACACCGTGTGAACAGTGTAGAGAATAAACCGTAGAAGTACTGACAATCAGTAATTACGAATCCTTCAAACATTTTCGGACTATTTTCTGAGAAAGAAGAATCTAACACCGCAACAAATCAGTTTGTTTGAATGACAACTGAAAACAACAAAAACACATACTTCACTGCAATCACTAGAGTTAAAACGTATAATTCTAATTCGTCAATCTTTCTACTGCAATAAAGATGACCGCATGATTATCAGGTACACTTACGTTACTCCAGCCGACCCGCCTGTTGTGTTTTCCTGCTTTCTCCGAGTGAGTTGTCTGATTATTGCAGAGCGGGCCGGATGAATGAAGTTAAGCCCCCTCCCTTTGTTGCCTCTCTCATCGCGCCAGCTCCCCCTTCATCTTTTAGAGGACTCGATTCTGAAATTAGTGATCACAGATACTGAACAATACATTGTTATCTATATTTATATCAAAACAATTTAAATACAAAATATAACAGAGTTTCAACACAGGCTGTAACAACCCTGTACCCTGCTGTAACAAAGTCCTTTAAACTAAGTCTCTAAATCCTTCCGCAGCTGCTCAAATTCACAGCACTTTTGTGCCTGCTCCGGCACAGGGCACATGCTCCAGCACAGGGCACACGCTCCGGCACAGGGCTCACAGGCCACCTGCTCCAGCAGAGGGCACACAGGCCACCTGCTCCAGCACAGGGCGCACAGGCCACATGCTCCAGCACAGGGCACACGCTCCGGCACAGGGCTCACAGGCCACCTGCTCCAGCACAGGGCGCACAGGCCACATGCTCCGGCACAGGGCACACGCTCCGGCACACGGCACCACACAGGCCACCTGCTCCAGCACAGGGCACACAGGCCACCTTCTCCAGCACAGGGCGCACAGGCCACAGCTCCAGCACAGGGCGCACAGGCCACATGCTCTGGCACAGGGCACACAGGCCCTGAGCGCTGTTTTTGGCCCAATTTATGGCTCAGCCGATGAGAGGTAGAAGCTGTACAGGATCTGGTTCTGTGTGATGGTTCTGACAGAATTTGCAGCTCAGAGACAGTGGAAATAACAACTGTAGTGCAGTGACTTTTCTCATATGTTTATTAAAGAAAGGCCCACTCCATACAAAGGACGCTGAGAGTGGTGAAGCTAACGTTCACAGATCTGGCTGGAGAAGTAACGCCCTCTCGGTCACTTTACAAACACGGTCTGCATCCTGTTAAGGCACTGTTCCAGTGTGTGGATGGGCCCCACAGTCTGCATCCTGTTAAGGCACTGTTCCAGTGTGTGGATGGGCCCCACGGTCTGCATCCTGTTAAGGCACTGTTCCAGTGTGTGGATGGGCCCCACGGTCTGCATCCTGTTAAGGCACTGTTCCAGTGTGTGGATGGGCCCCACAGTCTGCATCCTGTTAAGGCACTGTTCCAGTGTGTGGATGGGCCCCACGGTCTGCATCCTGTTAAGGCACTGCTCCAGTGTGTGGATGGGCCCCACGGTCTGCATCCTGTTAAGGCACTGTTCCAGTGTGTGGATGGGCCCCACGGTCTGCATCCTGTTAAGGCACTGCTCCAGTGTGTGGATGGGCCCCACGGTCTGCATCCTGTTAAGGCACTGTTCCAGTGTGTGGATGGGCCCCACAGTCTGCATCCTGTTAAGGCACTGTTCCAGTGTGTGGATGGGCCCCACAGTCTGCATCCTGTTAAGACACTGCTCCACTGTGTGAATGGGCCCCACAGTCTGCACCCTGTTAAGGCATTGCTCCAGTGTGTGGATGGGCCCCATGGTCTGCATCATGTTAAGGCACTGTTCCAGTGTGTGGATGGGCCCCACAGTCTGCATCCTGTTAATGCACTGTTCCAGTGTGTGAATGGGCCCCACAGTCTGCATCCTGTTAAGGCACTGTTCCAGTGTGTGGATGGGCCCCACGGTCTGCATCCTGTTAAGGCACTGCTACAGTGTGTGGATGGGCCCCACAGTCTGCATCCTGTTAAGACACTGCTCCAGTGTGTGGATGGGCCCCACGGCCTGCATCCTGTTAAGGCACTGCTCCAGTGTGTGGATGGGCCCCACAGTCTGCATCCTGTTAAGGCACTGTTCCAGTGTGTGGATGGGCCCCACGGTCTGCATCCTGTTAAGGCACTGCTCCAGTGTGTGGATGGGCCCCACACACTGGAACATACTTTATTGAATATACTTGATTTTTAGAATAAATTGTCATTCTCTCTCTCTCTCTTTCTCTCTCTCAAACACACACACCCACACACACACACACACTCACACTAGATAACTGACACCGGAGGCTTTTAATTTTGGTGTACACACACACACTCCTGCAGACAGGCATCAATAATTCAGAACGTTAATTGAATTGACTGTTGTGCTTTTAGCAGAGAGGGGACACAGAGTTGTTCTGCAGAGAGTCTGAAAGACACATTCTGGGGTGGGCTGGAAGCAGGAGAGCCCCGATATGGGGTACCCCATTATATCCCAACACAGCGCACCCCAATAAAGCACATCCCAACAGTATAAACCCCAATACAGTGTACCCCAAAACTATGTATACTTCAATAATGTGAAGTCAGTTTCAGTGAGAGTGTGTATGTATGTGTAAGCGTGTGTGTGTGAGTGTGCATGAGTGGGTGAGTGAGTGTGTGTGAATGTGTGTATGAATGGGTGTGCGAGTATGTTCGTGCGTGTGAGTGCGTATGTGTGTGAGTGTGTATGTGCGTGTGTGTGAGTGCGTATGTGTGTGAGTGTGTATGTGGGTGTGAGTGTGTGTGAATGTGTGTATGAATGGGTGTGTGAGTATGTGAGTGTGTGTGAGAATGTGCGTGCGTGTGAGTGCGTATGTGTGTGAGTATGTATGTGGGTGTGAGTGTGTGTGAATGTGTGTATGAATGTGTGTGTGAGTGCGTATGAGGGTGTGAGTGCATATGTGTGTGAATGTGTATGTGCATGTGTGTGAGTGCGTATGTGTGTGAGTGTGTATGTGGGTGTGAGTGCGTATGTGTGTGAGTGTGTATGTGCATGTGTGTGAGTGCGTATGTGTGTGAGTATGTGCGTGCGTGTGAGTGCGTATGTGTGTGAGTGTGTATGTGCGTGCGTGTGAATGAGTATGTGCGTGCGTGTGAATGCGTATGTGTGTGAGTGTGTATGTGTGTGAGCATGTGCATGCGTGTGAGTGCATATGTGTGTGAGTGTGTATGTGTGTGAGTGTGTATATGTGTGTGAGTATGTGTGTGCGTGTGAGTGCGTATGTGTGTGTGTGAGTATGTGAGTGTGTATGAGTATATGTGTGTGAGTATGTGCGTGCGTGTGAGTGCATATATGTGTGTGAGTATGTGCGTATGAGTGTGTATGTGTGTGTGTATGAGTATATGTGTGTGAGTATGTGAGTGCGTGTGAGTGCGTATGTGTGTGAGTGTATGAATGTATGAATACTGATCGTTCAGTTTCCCATACTCTGTTAAAATACAGGCAGGTTTGCAGGCACTGACAGTGTAGCTTAACCTTTCCACCTCTGGCTCCTCACTGAGGGATCCTGAGCAGGTAACTGAGCAGGTAACTGAGTCTGAGCAGGTAACTGAACAGGTAACTGAGTCTGAGCAGGTAACTGAGTCTGAGCAGGTAACTGAGCAGGTAACGGAGTCTGAGCAGGTAACTGAGCATGTAACTGAGTATGAGTAGGTAACTGAGCAGGTAACTGAGTCTGAGCAGGTAACTGAGCAGGTAACTGAGTCTGAGCAGGTAACTGAGCATGTAACTGAGTATGAGTAGGTAACTGAGCAGGTAACTGACTCTGAGCAGGTAACTGAGTCTGAGCAGGTAACTGAGCAGGTAACGGAGTCTGAGCAGGTAACTGAGCAGGTAACTGACTCTGAGCAGGTAACTGAGTATGAGCAGGTAACTGAACAGGTAACTGAGTATGAGCAGGTAACTGAGTCTGAGTAGGTAACTGAGCAGGTAACTGAGTCTGAGCAGATAACTGAGCAGGTAACTGAGTCTGAGCAGGTAACTGAGCAGGTAACTGAGTCTGAGCAGGTAACTGAACAGGTAACTGAGTATGAGCAGGTAACTGAGTCTGAGTAGGTAACTGAGCAGGTAACTGAGTCTGAGCAGATAACTGAGCAGGTAACTGAGTCTGAGCAGGTAACTGAGCAGGTAACTGAGTATGAGCAGGTAACTGAGTCTGAGGCCCAGTGTTTACCATGGGTGCTACATTGCCAGGTATGATAGATTTGTTGCTTTAAAACCTAAGGATGTTGCATTCTGTTTTCAACCTTCGAAAACAATGGACAAACCTTCCTTTGTTAAACCATACATGTTCAATTCATTGTAATTATTATTCACACATATTAACAAACAGGTCAATGCACCAGATGTAGCTGTTGATGAGGAGGACAGAAGAGTCATGATGCAAAAGAAGAAGGGTGCACCTTCAGTTATAGGTGTTATTATTATTACAGTTATTATTGGAAGAAGCCTTTTGGACCAATATTCTAAATCACTGATCCAGTCAGTTACACGACTGGGTTACAAGGTCCAGCTCCCTGCTTTCATGTTTGGTATCTTAGGCCATGTTCATAGACTCACGGTTTCAGTCTCTTATAGATGGTGTGACTGAAGAAGAAAACAGCCAGTCAGCGAGAGAGGTACTCTCCAGTCTCAGCTGTCTCTAGATACTAAGACAATGTGAGAGAGAGAGTGTGTGCATTAGAGAGTGCGAGAGAGAGAGTGTATGTGTGTATTAGAGTGTGTGTGTATTAGAGAGTGTGTATGTATTAAAAGGTGTGAGAGTGTAGAGAGTGTGTGTGTGTATTAGAGAGTGTGAGAGAGAGTGTGTGTGTGTGTATTAGACAGTGTGTGTATTAGAGTGTGTGTATATTAAAAGGTGTAAGAAAGAGTGTAGAGAGTGTGTGTGTATTAGAGAGTGTGAGAGAGAGTGTATACATATATATGAAGTGTGAGTGTGTCTGTGAGTATTTATGAAAGTGCATATACCTGAGTGTGTGTGTATTAGAGAGTGTGAGAGAGAGAGTGTGTATGTATTAGAAAGTGCGAGAAAGAGTGTAGAGAGTGTGTGTGTATTAGAGAGTGCGAGAAAGAGTGTGTGTGTATTACACAGTGTGAGAGAGAGTGTATACATATATATGAAGTGTGAGTGTGTCTGTATTTATGAATGTGCATAGACCTGAGTGTGTGTGTGGACATGTGTGTCTGAAAGAGAGAGAGTGTGTGTGTTTGTGAGAGAGAGGATGATGATAAAGTCGGGGTCTTAGAGGGCAAATCCTGTTATCAGTAATCAGGATGAAGGTTTTAGGGCTTCAGTTTGTGTCTGTCTGTTTGTGCAGGGCAAGCAGAAAGACTGTGTGTGTGTGTGTGTGTGTTTGCACAGGGCCAGATTATCACTCCACTCTGTTCTAAAGCCATCTCAGCCAAAGCCACTTAAAGCAAGAAGGTTACAGAGATATTCCTTTCTTCCTCTCCAATTCTCTCTCCCTGCCAATCTCCTGCTGTTCATTTATCACTCCCTCCCTCCCTCCCTCCCTCTGTCTTTCTCCCCTCTCCCTCTCCTGGGAAATGGTGGTTTTGGAAAGCTTTCTTATCCCTCAATCATGATGTGTCTGGGATGCATAAA
Source organism: Albula glossodonta (assembly GCA_019788955.1). Taxonomy (NCBI): domain Eukaryota; kingdom Metazoa; phylum Chordata; class Actinopteri; order Albuliformes; family Albulidae; genus Albula; species Albula glossodonta. Next base: position 110,618 of record JAFBMS010000410.1, read on the forward strand.
ATATCCTGGGGGGAGTTAAAATATCCACATGAAACTCTAGTGTCTCATGGGAGAGTGTGAGCGAGTGTGATACATTTAGCAGAGCTAAGGTGTGCGACAGCAGCACATACACACAGTGATAAACTCTAAGGTGTGCGACAGAAGCACATACACACAGTGATAAACCCTACGGTGTGCGACAGAAGCACATACACACAGTGATAAACCCTAAGGTGTGCTACAGAAGCACATACACACAGTGATAAACCCTAAGGTGTGCTACAGAAGCACATACACACAGTGATAAACTCTAAGGTGTGCTACAGAAGCACATACACACAGTGATAAACCCTAAGGTGTGCTACAGAAGCACATACACACAGTGATAAACCCTAAGGTGTGCGACAGAAGCACATACACACAGTGATAAACCCTAAGGTGTGAGACAGAAGCACATACACACAGTGATAAACCCTACGGTGTGAGACAGAAGCACATACACACAGTGATAAACCCTAAGGTGTGAGACAGAAGCACATACACACAGTGATAAACCCTACGGTGTGAGACAGAAGCACATACACACAGTGATAAACCCTAAGGTGTGAGACAGAAGCACATACACACAGTGATAAACCCTAAGGTGTGAGACAGAAGCACATACACACAGTGCTTAGTGCTAAATTGTGCTACAGAGGCACATACACACAGTGCTTAGTGCTAAATTGTGCTACAGAGGCACATACACACAGTGCTAAGTGCTAAGGTTTGTTATGTATGTGCTACAGGAGCACATATACACACAGTGCTTAGTGCTAAATTGTGCTACAGAGGCACATACACACAGTGCTAAGTGCTAAGGTTTGTTATGTATGTGCTACAGGAGCACATACACACAGTGCTTAGTGCTAAATTGTGCTACAGAGGCACATACACAGTGTTAAGCTGTGCTTTAGAAGCCTTGTGCATTTTCATATTTCATCTGCCTCCTACATGTTCATTAAAAACCATTCAGACTCCCCAGTGTGTGCTGATGCTTCTCCAGTTTACCAGAATTTGTGTATTCTAGATTTGCCCCCATAAGCTCAAACTCTTTATTTTGTCTTTGCTGCTACATGAGCCCTGAATGAGATACTGCAGGGTTATTAAAGTAGTATTGGTTACTATCGGTAGTGACGTGAGACCATTTTCTTGCTAGCTAGCCAAGTATAGAAGCTACACAATATCCTAACATTTACGGAGGCTTCAACTGCTGTAATGTGAATGTTCAGAGTGCTCTCTTTGGAGTTTTGCAGCTAAAGCAATCATTCCAAGCCCAAACCTGCTAGAAACCCAGTGTGTTAGTTGCATTGTTCGAGTGCACGCAGCACCCCGCTCATCTGTTCACCATACTGACAGTACTGATCTGGTGTGCTGCTGATCCAGGGGGAAGAACCTTCTGCCAGTACGCTTCAATGTCCTTTATGCTTGCTCTAATCAAAATGAGTCCTTGCAGACTAATCCTGCAAGTGTGATGAGATTTTACAATTGTTTTACCTAGTAAAACTACAGCTAAAGAGCATTACCTACAACCGTTTCCTTTGGTGTATTTATTGTTTTTGACATACTCAATGTTTTGCATGTGGTTGAGTGCCTATGCCATTTTAAATGCATGTGGTTTAGTACCTATGTTAGTTTAAAAGCATGTGGTTTCAGTGCTTGAGTTTTTGTCAGGTCCTGTCAGGCTGTGAGTGGCTGCGCTATGCTAAGGCAGCAGGGCTCTGAGTGGGTGTGCTATGCTAAGGCAGCAGGGCTGTGAGTGGGTGTGCTATGCTAAGGCAGCAGGGCTGTGAGTGGGTGTGTGATGCTAAGGCAGCAGGGCTGTGAGTGGCTGCGCTATGCTAAGGCAGCAGGGCTCTGAGTGGCTGCGCTATGCTAAGGCAGCAGGGCTGCTAAGGCAGCAGGGCTGTGAGTGGGTGTGTGATGCTAAGGCAGCAGGGCTCTGAGTGGCTGCGCTATGCTAAGGCAGCAGGGCTGTGAGTGGCTGCGCTATGCTAAGGCAGCAGGGCTGTGAGTGGCTGCGCTATGCTAAGGCAGCAGGGCTCTGAGTGGGTGTGTGATGCTAAGGCAGCAGGGCTCTGAGTGGCTGAGCTATGCTAAGGCAGCAGGGCTCTGAGTGGCTGCGCTATGCTAAGGCAGCAGGGCTCTGAGTGGGTGTGCTATGCTAAGGCAGCAGGGCTGTGAGTGGGTGTGCTATGCTAAGGCAGCAGGGCTCTGAGTGGGTGTGCTGTGCTAAGGCAGCAGGGCTCTGAGTGGCTGCGTTATGCTAAGGCAGCACGGCTCTGAGTGGGTGTGCTATGCTAAGGCAGCAGGGCTGTGAGTGGGTGTGCTATGCTAAGGCAGCAGGGCTCTGAGTGGCTGCATTATGCTAAGGCAGCAGGGCTCTGAGTGGCTGCATTATGCTAAGGCACTACAGCCTCATTCAGAGTGCCTCAGGGGAAGCTGCTTTGTCAGAACCTTTAATGACCAATTAAAACTGCAGATTACTCATTAGACACCACTGCCATCTACTGTCCAGGCTGCTTAGTGCAACACCGTTTTCAAAAGAAGGTGCACAAACTCACTCATTTATAGAATACTTAATTTTATTTCTTGAAGAGTGAGAAAGATGCAGAGATCTCTCCCATCTCTACTCACAGCACAACCAGCTTCTCATTCAGGGCAATCTGTGCCTGGCTGAGATTAGCCAAGTATGTCACCATCAGCAGGTCCTGAGACCGAGAGAGAGAGAGAGAAACATTAACACTGCACTGAGAGAGAGAGAAACATTAACACAGCACTAAGAGAGAGAGGGAAACATTAACACTGCACTGAGAGAGACAGACAGACAGACAGAGATTAACACAACACTGAGAGAGAGAGAGAGAGAGAGAGAGACAGACAGACATTAACACAACACTGAGAGAGAGAGAGAGAGACAGACGGACAGAGATTAACACAACACTGACAGAGAGAGAGAGAGAGAGAGAGAGAGACAGACAGACAGACATTAACACAACACAGAGAGAGAGAGAGACAGACAGACAGAGATTAACACAACACTGAGAGAGAGAGAGAGAGAGAGAGAGACAGACAGACAGACAGACAGAAACACTGAACTGAGAGAGAGAGAGAAAGAGAGAGAGACATTAACACTGCATGGAGTAAGTGAGAGAGGAAATGAAATCACCAAAACGTTAAAACACAAAGCCTGAGGACAGAAAGGTATCTGAAGTGGGAAGATCACAGGAGAAACTCACGTTGATGTTGGAGTTGAGCATGGTCTCAAAGTCCTCTGCTGAGATCTTGGGCACCTTGTTCACCAGGTCCATCAGGAACCGGCCCACACTGTTGTCTGCCATCACCTTACCAGACTGAAAGAAACCACACTGCCATCACCTTAACAGACTGAGAGAAACCACACTGCCGTCACCTTACCAGACTGAGAGAAACCACACTGTCGTCACCTGACCAGACTGAGAGAAATCACACTGCCATCACCTTACCAGACTGAGAGAAACCACACTGTCGTCACCTGACCAGACTGAGAGAAATCACACTGCCGTCACCTTACCAGACTGAGAGAAACCACACTGTCGTCACCTGACCAGACTGAGAGAAATCACACTGCCGTCACCTTACCAGACTGAGAGAAACCACACTGCCGTCACCTTACCAGACTGAGAGAAACCACACTGCCATCACCTTACCAGACTGAGAGAAACCACACTGCCATCACCTTACCAGACTGAGAGAAACCACACTGTCGTCACCTGACCAGACTGAGAGAAATCACACTGCCGTCACCTTACCAGACTGAGAGAAACCACACTGCCGTCACCTTACCAGACTGAGAGAAACCACACTGCCATCACCTTACCAGACTGAGAGAAACCACACTGCCGTCACCTTACCAGACTGAGAGAAACCACACTGCCGTCACCTTACCAGACTGAAAGAAGCCACACTGCCGTCACCTTACCAGACTGAGAGAAACCACACTGCCGTCACCTTACCAGACAGAGAAACCACACTGCCATCACCTTACCAGACTGAGAGAAACCACACTGCCATCACCTTACCAGACAGAGAAACCACACTGCCATCACCTGACCAGACTGAGAGAAATCACACTGCCATCACCTTACCAGACTGAGAGAAACCACACTGCCGTCATCTTACCAGACTGAGAGAAACCACATTGCCATAACCTTACCATACTGAGAGAAACCATACTGCTGTAACCTTATCAGACTGAGAGAAACCACACTGCCATCACCTTACCAGACTGAGAGAAACCACACTGCCATCACCTTACCAGACTGAGAGAAACCACACTGCCGTCACCTTACCAGACTGAGAGAAACCACACTGCCGTCACCTTACCAGACTGAGAGAAACCACACTGCCGTCACCTTACCAGACTGAGAGAAACCACACTGCCATCACCTTACCAGACTGAGAGAAACCACACTGCCGTCACCTTACCAGACTGAGAGAAACCACACTGCCGTCACCTTACCAGACTGAGAGAAGCCACACTGCCGTCACCTTACCAGACTGAGAGAAACCACACTGCCGTCACCTTACCAGACAGAGAAACCACACTGCCATCACCTTACCAGACTGAGAGAAACCACACTGCCATCACCTTACCAGACAGAGAAACCACACTGCCATCACCTGACCAGACTGAGAGAAATCACACTGCCATCACCTTACCAGACTGAGAGAAACCACACTGCCGTCATCTTACCAGACTGAGAGAAACCACATTGCCATAACCTTACCATACTGAGAGAAACCATACTGCTGTAACCTTATCAGACTGAGAGAAACCACACTGCCATCACCTTACCAGACTGAGAGAAACCACACTGCCATCACCTTACCAGACTGAGAGAAACCACACTGCTGTCACCTTACCAGACTGAGCGAAACCACACTGCCGTCACTTTACCAGGAATCCAGATGGTGGGCGTCTAAATGACCTTTACTGTGAGATTACACATGGACCCAACCCACACTGCACCGGAGCGCCACAGGCCGCACTCACCAGCACGTCCTCGATGTACGCCAGCACTGTGGTCAGCATGTCCTGGATACGCGCCGCCGCCCCGCCCACCTGCTCCAGGTCAGAAGTCAGGCCGTTTGTTCGGCTCGGAGAGGCCCGCGTCCTCTGCAGCAGGTCGACTACAGGGATGAGTGGAGAGAGAGAGGGAGGAGAGGAGAGGAGAGGAGAGGAGGGTTGGGAGGACCATGGAGAGAGGGAGAGAGAGAAAGAGGAATGACACAAAAGGACAGAGAGAGGAGTACAGCAGTAAAAAGTTGATGACATGGGGAAACTCACCCCCAATGCGCTCTGTGTCGTAGTAAATGTACTTCACGGTCAGGGGGGTGAACATCACCCCCACGGTCTTCCCTGGGACGCCCATCTGAGCACTGAGACACACAAACAATATCAACCAGCTTATAGAACAAACACAACCAATCATCAACCAGCTTATAAAACAAACACAACCAATCATCAACCAGCTTATAAAACAAACACAACCAATCATCAACCAGCTTATAAAACAAAGACAACCAATCATCAACCAGCGTACAAAATTAACATCACCTAATAAACTAGGGTGGTAACATAAAGAGCCACTGATGGCACAAAACAGAACTAATAAACCACCTGATTTTACAAACACCCATTCATGAAACACCATATAAAACAAAAACAACCACCTCTCAATCAGACTCTTTAAGAAACACAACCGTTAATCAAAGTGTATGAATAGTTAAAAGCACGTACATATAACCACTCTTTAACCATGTCATCCCAAAACAGCCTCTCATGAACCATCTCAGAACATAAAAAATAAGTGATAGTGATCCTCACCTGACGTATGCGCGGATGTTCATCTTGCCACTCTGCAGGGCTGTGTCCACAGTCAGATGGATGGGGTTCTGGGCCTCACGGCTGTAGTATTCATGAATAAGCACAGAGTGTTCCGTGATGTCATATCCTGTCGCATACCTACGAGACAGAGATGCAAAAGTGAGAAACATTTCCACAACCACACCTATCACGATCTCAAAGCACTTTACAGTGGAGGGCTGATTCTCCAAGTTCAAAACAGAAACTCAGGAAAACAATTAGCCTGGAAATTCCTCAGAGAGGTAGTCAGTACATCAGTCCATGTTTTTTCTGGGACTCAAACCTGCATCCTCCACATGACAAGCACAGCCCCACAGCCACTATAAAACACTGCCCTCCACCACATAAATGTAACTACTGTGGCTCAGCTGCAACTAAATACATACATTAACTTCAACTTCACTCTTCTGACTTAAGACTTGGAAGCAGACACAATGGGGACCTGTTCAAACCTATTGCTAATCAAATGAATTTGGGAAAAATCAACAGCATTTGGTATAAAAATTCATTCTTTGCATTAAGATAAGAAGTTTACTTACAAAATACAGAAACAGCTGAAATCCCAATCAAATATCCAAATTCTGTACATCCGTTTACTTTTACATCAGGAGTAAACGGAGTTTCTGAAGGACCCCTATGCCCTATTCCTCAATGTGTGTCTAAGGTTTTACAGGACATTTCAGGATACTGCAAATTTAATGTCTGTGCATTTGTGGTTTGTGTAAAATGTGTATATTTAGCCAGGGGTTTGTGTAAAATGTGTATATTTAGCCAGGGGTTCGTGTAAAATGTGTATATTTAGCCTGGGGTTCGTGTAAAATGTGTATATTTAGCCTGGGGTTCGTGTAAAATGTGTATATTTAGCCTGGGGTTCGTGTAAAATGTGTATATTTAGCCTGGGGTTCGTGTAAAATGTGTATATTTAGCCTGGGGTTTGTGTAAAATGTGTATATTTAGCCTGGGGTTCGTGTAAAATGTGTATATTTAGCCTGGGGTTCGTGTAAAATGTGTATATTTAGCCAGGGGTTTGTGTAAAATGTGTATATTTAGCCTGGGGTGAGAGACAGCAAACCTACCAGCCGATGATTACTTCACTGGGGGAGACCTTTTTATGCAGCTCGTACATGTTTTTGGCAAATTCCATATCCACGGCAACCTGCAATCACAGTGCGTTCAGCTCATATGCACTACTGCGCACTACAGCAGAGACTCGTATGCAATACTGCACACTACAGCAGAGAGACTCATATGCAATACTGCACACTACAGCAGAGAGACTCATATGCAATACTGCACACTACAGCAGAGAGACTCATATGCAATACTGCACACTACAGCAGAGAGACTCATATGCAATACTGCACACTACAGCAGAGAGACTCATGCAATACTGTACACTACAGCAGAGAGACTCATATGCAATACTGCACACTACAGCAGAGAGACTCATATGCAATACTGTACACTACAGCAGAGAGACTCATATGCAATACTGCACACTACAGCAGAGAGACTCATATGCAATACTGCACACTACAGCAGAGAGACTCATATGCAATACTGCACACTACAGCAGAGAGACTCATATGCAATACTGCACACTACAGCAGAGAGACTCATATGCAATACTGCACACTACAGCAGAGAGACTCATATGCAACACTGCACACTACAGCAGAGAGACTCATATGCAATACTGCACACTACAGCAGAGAGGCTCATATGCAATACTGCACACTACAGCAGAGAGACTCATATGCAATACTGCACACTACAGCAGAGAGACTCATATGCAATACTGTACACTACAGCAGAGAGACTCATATGCAATACTGCACACTACAGCAGAGAGACTCATATGCAATACTGTACACTACAGCAGAGAGATTCATATGCAATACTGCACACTACAGCAGAGAGACTCATATGCAATACTGCACACTACAGCAGAGAGACTCATATGCAATACTGCGCACTACAGCAGAGAGACTCATATGCAATACTGCGCACTACAGCAGAGAGACTCATATGCAATACTGCACACTACAGCAGAGAGACTCATATGCACTACTGCAGAGAGTTTTTGAGTATATGGCCCCACATTGACATGGGGGGTTTTGGTTCCACATAACAGGCTCATGACCATGGGAGTTCAGCATGAAAATGGCTGCCATTTCCTGCAACACCCACACAAATTATCTGAATGAAACAGGCTACTCTGGGCCAGTCAGTGACAGGTCACAAATGAGAATAACTGTAATTTTAGGTTTTCAGGCTGGGGATGTGTGAGATTTCTTATTTGGGTCCCCTGCAGAAAAAGCAAAAGAGCCCCAACAATACAGAAATAAGACCCAGCAGCGACCTCCTCGTCTCACCTCATCCTCAGACTCGTTGTGCGGAACAGAAAAACAGTTGGTGACTTCAACCGTGTGCTTGTCAATGGTTCCTATGGAGGTAAAAAGAACCAACCAGGGCGAATGTTAGCACATACTCAGAGCAGGGCAAGCACCACACCTGCATTTTCAAAACACACTTACTGATCGAATTCTAATACTGATACTAAACTTCCTTATTATTCTCAAGAAATCTTATCACACAGCCGTGTTCAGTCCAGTGTTTTAACTAAATTAATTACGGCAAAAGGGGTTCGTGCTAAGAAAACTTGTCTTCGTATTTACTGCTTAGCCATAAGCATGATTTCGTGTTTACAAGTCGTTCAGTTAGTTATCCAAAGGAAAGCAGTGTACGGATGGCCAGATACAGGTAGTCAGCTTTCAGTAAACTGTTTTAATACCCTTTCTTTGGACATATGAAGTGCTATTAGCTCTCTAACTAAGATAATGTTTGTGAACTGACACGTTCCGCTCATTAATCAACACACAAAAAACGACATAAATGCAAACAAAGCCGTTTAAAAGAGTAACGAGTTACAGCAAGAACTTTAACTTTAAAACCAATTTAAACCTTTGATTAGCTAACTATACGTCAGACATACAGTACTAGCTATCGCTAGCTACCTATCAATACGATTGTTTAGCTGGCTAGGTGCACACTACATCAGTCTCTCTGGCCACAATCCCATAGCCGCACAGTGTTAGACAGGTCTTACTTTACGATTTAAATCACTCACTCGTCACACTACTAACGTCTCAATAGACATTCAAAGTCTTTATGACATTAAGATCGTGAACTTTAGCTGTCTAACGTTGAAATAATTTGAAACAACCGAAGTGTTCGAGTTAGCATTAGCAAGCTGGCTGCCAGTTCTATCGAGCTGTAACGGCATGCTCTCCATACCGTACACGGGAGGCGCTAGCTATCAAGCTAACTTGCACGTTCATTTATTTTTACAAACAAAAACTTGGTTGGATATTATTTCAACTGTCTCACCTAGTAGCGTTCCAATCACACGACTTGCCCCTTCATTTCTCCGCTCGTAAGAGTCGGCGATAGAGGCGAGAACCACGGGGTGAATTTTCACAACCGGTCCGTACACCGACATCTTGAAACAGGAAAGAGGAGTATTAGTCTTCTTCTTTGCTGTTTATTGGCGTTTGGCAAACAACAACGAAGTTGTGAATTCCGCCACCTACTGGTATGGAGTGTGGCTCAGAATGTCTAATATGTACTTTTATTCATTAATCATATCTTTTCAATCAAATTAGTTTGTCTGAGATACTGCCTTCTTTCTGCCTTATATTTCTGACAGTGTAGCATAACATGTTCTACTGTTTCTTCTTGCCCACAGTTGTCACACCTGCCTGTATGTTTACCTATTTTATGTGATTATTTTTGTGGCATCCTGTGAAACCGTATCTGCCATTTCACTTCCTATATGTGCTGCTACCCATAAAAATAATTACTGTAAAACCCATCATTTGAATTCTGTGTAATGTTTGTTTTATTTCTATCAAAATGTCTGGTCTGCTGTCAGAATAACTGTACTGTAAACTGGCTAGTGATGAGCTTGAGTCAGAACAAAGGATTTCTCTCAATGCTCTGGTATCCTCCATCCACTGCACTGCTGACAGTATTATAAGCATTTCTCCTGTGTAAACTGATAATCCCGCGCTGATCCTGTCCCCAACTTTGACATGAAGCTCTGGAACAATAAATGCCTCTCCTGATCCCCCCCCCCCAAACTCTTTGATGCCTCTGTATAAATCTGTATGTAACTGTAGTAACTGTCAACATATTTCTGTAGAGTATGTGAATTAAAATTCCCGCCCTATCCATGTTCTTCTTTTCTAATATTGTAAGATCTACTGTGGCGTCAGGCAGTATCCAAGGATGCATTGCTGGAAATGGTACTGTTAGACTAAGGTTTAATTGATCCACTTTAAGTTCTGCTGCTTTCTGTGGCACTGTCCATCCAAAGAGTTTTGTTTCTCTCCTCTCCTTTTCCCAACAAGGTTTTAAAGTGTCTTGTGTTGGATGATCCTGACTATGGCCATTTAAATTAACCCAGTAATGTAATGTTAACTGTATTCTTCTCATTTCTAGTGGCATTTCTCCCATTTCCACCTGTAATGCTGCTGCTGGGGTTGTTTTAAATGTACCTATGCATAATCGCAATGTCTGATGTTTAATGCCATCTCATTTTTAAAGAGCTGTGCTTGCTGCTGATCCATAGACCACACAATCATAATCTAATATTGATCTGATTAATCCATTGTATATGGCCTTCTATGCAGTTCTGTCTGCCCCCATTCACTCCCAACTAAACACCTCATTACATTTACGACTTTTTTACATTTGTCCACTATTTTCTGAATATGTGCAGCCCATGTAATTCTCTCATCAAACCATAACCCTAAAAACGTAAGTGTTTCACTCTCTCCAGTTCTTGATTATATCATTTTAGTTTTACACCACCACCAAAAATTGGTTGGAGCTGGCTACTGTACACAGGCAGCTGGGATGAGCCGATTTCCCGTTAGTGAGCTTATGAGCGGGCTGGCAGCCAGCTGAAGGTGTGTATATGATCGCTGGTGTGCAAATAAAACATATGGAGGAGGAATATATACTAAAGAATGTTTTATTGGTTTTATGTAATGCCTTTCTCACACCACATTCATTGTATTGTGTTAAGTTTTGGAGCACCACGCAAGACTAGAAGCTCCTAAAATTTTCTTGGAAAGAAATATAAATGTTATGGGGATTGAAGCATTACAGCTGGAGGGGGTTGCCTTTAATTCTGGCTTTCTGAAGATAGGCTAGACTTTACAGTCATATTTCAACACTGATTAATCATTTGATAAAAACATGAACCATTTGCAACACTGAAATTGTGATTCAGGTTGATTTTCAAGATGTAAATATATAAGCCAAAGCTAAACATGCAACCATCAAAGCACACATTTCTGTGCCATTACGTTTGCTTATCACAAGAAAATGTTATGATAACCAAATTGATGCAAACTATATTAAATACATAAAACAAGCATATCCAGTGAAAGAGCCCCCTTGGCGTACATTTTATAGTCGACACCCAGCTGATCTCCCTTCTGCTTTAACGTACACGAACCCATGATAAATATGCTATATGGAATAATGCCATGTTTGGGGTCTCTGCTAGCATCTGGGGTTTAGAGCGTGTGAAAGAAAAACACGCTGCATTAAGACATTACGTGCCAGTTCGCCCGTAGCCATGTTTTCCTCTTCAGTGACAGCACCACTCCATACATGACTACTGATGTGAAACAAAAATTACTTTTGTGCTTTTTGTTCATATTTGATAATGAACATAAAGTGGTGGTAAGCGTCAGTTCTCTGGTACCTCTTTGCTAGGTAGGCCTTATTTGTCAAGGTACACTCCAGATGTGACGTCGGTGTGCGTCGTCATTCCTTTTTGTGGTTCACTGTCGGGTTGTGTAGTTTATTGGCTAGCAAAATTATAATTCTATGGCCTTAGTATTATTTCGACAAGTCAATGGTTTGTTTTGATTGTGTAAGTG
>JAFBMS010000410.1:127500-134123 GCA_019788955.1 Albula glossodonta
CCATACGAGCGCCATCTACACCACAGCCTAGTCTACCATACGAGCGTCATCTACACCACAGCCTAATCTACCATACGAGCGCCATCTACACCACAGCCTAATCTACCATACGAGCACCATCTACACTACAGCCTAGTCTACCATACGAGCGCCATCTACACCGCAGCCTAATCTACCATACGAGCGCCATCTACACCACAGCCTAATCTACCATACGAGCGCCATCTACACCACAGCCTAATCTACCATACGAGCGCCATCTACACCACAGCCTAATCTACCATACGAGCGCCATCTACACCACAGCCTAATCTACCATACGAGCGCCATCTACACCACAGCCTAATCTACCATACGAGCGCCATCTACACCACAGCCTAATCTACCATACGAGCGCCATCTACACCACAGCCTAATCTACCATACGAGCGCCATCTACACCACAGCCTAATCTACCATACGAGCGCCATCTACACCGCAGCCTAATCTACCATACGAGCGCCATCTACACTAAAGCCTAATCTACCATACGAGCGCCATCTACACTTCAGTGTAATCTACCATACGAGCGCCATCTACACTACAGCCTAATCTACCATACGAGCGCCATCTACACTTCAGCCTAATCTACCATACGAGCGCCATCTACACCACAGCCTAATCTACCATACGAGCGCCATCTACACCACAGCCTAATCTACCATACGAGCGCCATCTACACCACAGCCTAATCTACCATACGAGCGCCATCTACACCACAGCCTAATCTACCATACGAGCGCCATCTACACCACAGCCTAATCTACCATACGAGCGCCATCTACACCTCAGCCTAATCTACCATACGAGCGCCATCTACACCACAGCCTAATCTACCATACGAGCGCCATCTACACCGCAGCCTAATCTACCATACGAGCGCCATCTACACCACAGCCTAATCTACCATACGAGCGCCATCTACACCACAGCCTAATCTACCATACGAGCGCCATCTACACCACAGCCTAATCTACCATACGAGCGCCATCTACACCACAGCCTAACCTACCATACGAGCGCCATCTACACCACAGCCTAATCTACCATACGAGCGCCATCTACACCACAGCCTAACCTACCATACGAGCGCCATCTACACCACAGCCTAATCTACCATACGAGCGCCATCTACACTACAGCCTAATCTACCATACGAGCGCCATCTACACTAAAGCCTAATCTACCATACGAGCGCCATCTACACCGCAGCCTAACCTACCATACGAGCGCCATCTACACTGCAGCCTAATCTACCATACGAGCGCCATCTACACTGCAGCCTAATCTACCATACGAGCGCCATCTACACCACAGCCTAACCTACCATACGAGCGCCATCTACACCACAGCCTAATCTACCATACGAGCGCCATCTACACCACAGCCTAACCTACCATACGAGCACCATCTACACCACAGCCTAATCTACCATACGAGCGCCATCTACACCACAGCCTAATCTACCATACGAGCGCCATCTACACTAAAGCCTAATCTACCATACGAGCGCCATCTACACCACAGCCTAACCTACCATACGAGCGCCATCTACACTTCAGCCTAATCTACCATACGAGCGCCATCTACACCACAGCCTAATCTACCATACGAGCGCCATCTACACCACAGCCTAATCTACCATACGAGCGCCATCTACACCACAGCCTAATCTACCATACGAGCGCCATCTACACTACAGCCTAACCTACCATACGAGCGCCATCTACACCACAGCCTAATCTACCATACGAGCGCCATCTACACTACAGCCTAATCTACCATACGAGCGCCATCTACACTAAAGCCTAACCTACCATACGAGCGCCATCTACACTACAGCCTAATCTACCATACGAGCGCCATCTACACTAAAGCCTAATCTACCATACGAGCGCCATCTACACCACAGCCTAATCTACCATACGAGCGCCATCTACACTACAGCCTAATCTACCATACGAGCGCCATCTACACTACAGCCTAATCTACCATACGAGCGCCATCTACACCACAGCCTAATCTACCATACGAGCGCCATCTACACTAAAGCCTAATCTACCATACGAGCGCCATCTACACCACAGCCTAATCTACCATACGAGCGCCATCTACACCACAGCCTAACCTACCATACGAGCGCCATCTACACCACAGCCTAACCTACCATACGAGCGCCATCTACACTACAGCCTAATCTACCATACGAGCGCCATCTACACTACAGCCTAGTCTACCATACGAGCGCCATCTAGACTAAAGCCTAATCTACCATACGAGCGCCATCTACACCACAGCCTAATCTACCATACGAGCGCCATCTACACCACAGCCTAATCTACCATACGAGCGCCATCTACACTACAGCCTAATCTACCATACGAGCGCCATCTACACCACAGCCTAATCTACCATACGAGCGCCATCTACACCACAGCCTAATCTACCATACGAGCGCCATCTACACCACAGCCTAATCTACCATACGAGCGCCATCTACACCACAGCCTAACCTACCATACGAGCGCCATCTACACTACAGCCTAATCTACCATACGAGCGCCATCTACACCACAGCCTAACCTACCATACGAGCGCCATCTACACCACAGCCTAATCTACCATACGAGCGCCATCTACACCATAGCTTATTCTACCATAAGAGCGCCTAATTTACCAACGACATCTTAGAGTCATAATTACACCACAGCCAAATGTACTCCTCTCTCTCTCTCTCCCTCTCTCTCTCTCTGCAGGGCGGAACCGGCGTAAACGCCAGCGCTACGTGGAGAAAAATGGCCGCTGTAACGTGCAGCATGGGAACATGCGGGAGACTTACCGCTACCTAACTGACATCTTCACCACCCTGGTGGACCTGAACTGGCGCTGCTCTCTCTTCGTCTTTGTCATGGCCTATGCTGTCACCTGGCTGTTCTTTGGGGCCATCTGGTACCTTATCGCATACTGCAGGTGAGATATACCTGAGCCCATGACACAGATGAGATGCAATATTAATAACGAAATGGAGGTAGATGGTCAACACATTATGATCTGCGTGTGAGAGCTCATTTCAACGGACTCTGTACATTTACGCTAATAACTGTAGCAGTCTGTTCTAATGCTGACATTATACTGAAGCTGCAACTGTGTTCGGTTCCTGAATGTGCCAGTTCAGTTGAGTGAAACGTTTTTCCTTTTGGACCATTTAACTGTCACAGACACATTTCTCCTGCACAGTCATGCTGCATCACACCAGAATAGCCAGAACATGCTGATCAGTGTGGAGAATGTAAAGAGCATAAAAACATACTTAACCCGAGGCCTGGACCCTACAGTTCCCAAAATCTTAACACTAACAGCTAAGGAAAACAAATGTAAATGAAATGTTAAATAGTGACCTGAAACTCACTTTTCCTGAAGGAATTCTTTGTCATTTTTTGTATATATGAGGGAGAGGGATTGTGAGATATCCATTTTTATTTATGCAGCTTTTGTGGGAAAATATGTAAAGGTCAGCGGTGAATGTTAATGTGGGGTAGTTTATATGTACGTTTTAATTCCAGAAGGTTAAAATTAAAAAGTAAATATGAAGAAGTGAGAGTTGTTTACTTGTTTATGGCCCTAATCTGACCCTGATCTGAGATCATTTTAATGATGTCATTTAGCGCTGTCTCACTTCCACTTCTCTAATTTAACACCGTCTCATTTGGGTTGCGCTGTAACCTGCTTTGTCTGCGTGTGTTCGTGGAACAGAGGTGATCTGGACCACCTTGAAGATGAAACCTGGACTCCGTGTGTGAACAACGTGAACGGCTTCATCTCTGCCTTCCTGTTCTCCATCGAGACGGAGACCACCATCGGCTATGGCCACCGCGTCATCACTGACCAGTGTCCAGTGGGGACCATGTTACTGCTCCTGCAGGCCATTCTGGGCTCCATGGTCAATGCCTTCATGGTGAGGCTGCCGCCATGGAAACTGTCACCACGGTAACGGTGCAGGACCTGTGGGGTCAGCGGGTGGAATGGTTTCACAAGTAATGTGTTAATGGGAAATGCTTTAGATTAGACTGGTGGTCTAATCTATACCCAGGTAAATGACCCAGGTAGTTCGTGGCTCTTACCTGGCCGTGCCCCTCCCCAGGTGGGCTGCATGTTTGTGAAGATCTCCCAGCCCAACAAACGAGCAGAGACGCTGGTGTTCTCCCGCAACGCTGTGATCTCACTGCGGGACGACCGGCTCTGTCTGATGTTCCGCGTGGGAGACCTGCGCAGCTCACACATCGTGGGCGCCAACATGCGCGCCAAGCTCATCAAGTCCAAGCAGACGCAGGAGGGTACGACCCTGCCGTCTGTCTCACACCTGCACACACACCATCAACCCTGCCATCTGTCTCACACCTGCACACACACCATCATCTCTGCCATCTGTCTCACACCTGCACACACACCATCAACCCTGCCATCTGTCTCACACCTGCACACACACCATCATCTCTGCCATCTGTCTCACACCTGCACATACACCATCGTCCCTGCCATCTGTCTCACACCTGCACACACACCATCGTCCCTGCCATCTGTCTCACACCTGCACACACACCATCATCCCTGCCATCTGTCTCACACCTGCACACACACCATCGTCCCTGCCATCTGTCTCACACCTGCACACACACCATCGAACCTGCCATCTGTCTCACACCTGCACACACACCATCGAACCTGCCATCTGTCTCACACCTGCACACACACCATCGTCCCTGCCATCTGTCTCACACCTGCACACACACCATCGAACCTGCCATCTGTCTCACACCTGCACACACACCATCGTCCCTGCCATCTGTCTCACACCTGCACACACACCATCGTCCCTGCCATCTGTCTCACACCTGCACACACACCATCGTCCCTGCCATCTGTCTCACACCTGCACACACACCATCGTCCCTGCCATTTGTCTCACACCTGCACACACACCAAGCTCAGCAAGCCTACATGCTTACAGGAGGGTAGGTTCAGTAAAACAAACAGTACACAATCACAATCCACCCTACATAACCACACAATTACAATATCTAACTTACATACACCAAAAAATATAGTTTTATGGAAGTACAGAATTATTTTGTATTTTATTTAATTTTACAGAAATATCACATTCTGTGAGATAGACCTACTGTTTCATTTCACTATTCAGAACTCCTTAAAAGGCAAAATAACAAAATAGGCAAATTTAAAAAAGAAGGCACTGAAATCCAAAGAGACCTGAAAACCTGTATTTAAGAGGGGAAGGATCACCTCCACAAAGGAAAGAAGCTGAGTTCAGTTACACACCAAACTTCGAGCTTAGTTGAGTCAGTCAGTTAGTTCAGTCAGTCAGGCATCAGGTCAGTCAGTCTGTTGGTCACTCAGTAAATCAGTTCACTCAGTCTATTGGTCAGTCAGTGACTTCAGTCATTCAGCCAGTTACATCACACAGTCAGTCATTCAGTCAGTTACATCATTTAGTCAGTCAGTCAGTCAGCTGCATCGCTCAGTCAGTCACATCACTCGCTCAGTCAGTCAGTCAGTCAGTTAGTTACATAACTCAGTCAGTTGAATCACTCAGTCAGTCAGTCAGTCAGTTAGTTAGATCACTCAGTCGATCTCATCACTCGCTCAGTCAGTCAGTCAGTTAGTTACATCACTCAGTCAGTCAGTCACATCACTCAGTCAGTCAGTCAGTCAATTCGAGGGGGCAATATAAAAGGAGGACAGGTTAGGTGAGCATGACCTCATCCTGTAGAAACATGGTTGGTTCTCTCTTATGATGTTGCGTACCAGGCTGTTCAGTTGAGTTTACCTCCCTGGATCAGTCCCTCTCCTGACCTCCTCTCCGCTGCAGGTGAGTTTATCCCCCTGGATCAGACGGACATCAGTGTTGGGTTCGAGACCGGAGATGACCGCTTGTTCCTGGTGTCTCCACTGGTCATTTCCCATGAGATCGATTCCCGGTCGCCTTTCTGGGAGATGTCCCAGGCTCAGCTGGAGAAAGACGACTTTGAGATTGTAGTCATCCTGGAGGGCATGGTGGAGGCCACAGGTCAGTTATGCATTGTCATGGATACCACTTTTTCTCAGGTGTACTTACTCATGCTCCATTTTGAGCCATAAGTGTGTATATAACATATTACTCAGTGTAATGCCAGAGATATTAGTATGTATATAACACACAGCTGAATGCTAGCACAGGCACAGTTGACAGGTCATGACAACCACGAGTACGGTTGACACAGGTAATGCAGAGAACATGTAAGGTTAGGTGCAGGTGTGTGCTGTGCTGGACAGGTGAGTTTTGTCTCTGCAGGTATGACGTGTCAGGCCCGCAGCTCTTACCTGGCGGAGGAGGTGCTCTGGGGTCACAGGTTCAGTCCGATGATGTCCCTGGCAGAAGGATTCTTCGATGTTGATTATGGGGCTTTTCACCACACATTTGAGGTAGGAGGGTTAGGGTATGTATACACACACACACACACTCACACTCACACTCACACTCACACACACCACACACACACACACACATTCACACTCACACACACCAC